>VZUA01030085.1:10939-22416 GCA_013401035.1 Horornis vulcanius
CAAGCCTTGTAAGAAGCACTTTAGGTAAATATACTTCAGGGCTACCTTTCATATTGAAATTTAAAGTAATTTTCATGTAATGAATACATACAATATAATGAATTATTAGGTATCTAAACTGCTTCTCAAACTTTAGTGACAATCTTCTACAGCTAGGTTGCTAATAATTATCTGTGCAACACTATCCTTATCTGCTGCATCGGGATCATTCTTTACCACCCTCAAGAAAAAGGCAGCTGTCAGACTTGCACCTTCCTGAGGGGGCAGGATGTGAACACAACTGGTTTTTTAAGTTCCAATCCTTAGGACTTGGATTGAAGTAAGCCCTCTAGTAATAACAGAAATTAAATCCTTCATAAGTTAAACAAATTGTCATTTGTTTTGGGTTTTTTTTACCATTTCTCCACACTTGCCTATTTTACTTCTCTCACCTTCACCTACTATTTCCAATAGCATGGAAATGAAGCTTAAACTCACAGTGGCACATGCTGCATAACCCCACCATGGAAGATTTTACACCTCCTGATAAAAAGGAATCCCCAAATCTGCAAACGGTTCTGGTAGCATCTACAAGGGCAAATATTCCCTGGCAAGAAGGGTCTAAACTATCATCCCTCTGGTGTTGTTGCAAGAAGGAATAACATTAAATGGTCCTAAGGCACCTCTAGGCAGCACCCATGGCTTGGGCACACCAGCAGGAGCAGGTTAAGGAGGAGGGCAGCTCCATCTTCCTCTCCTCCCCCTTCCTTCTCTCAGGACATCTGTCTCTGAGGATTGATAGCTTCTCTGTAGTCAACAGCTGACTGACCTCAAGATGTCAACAATTTATTTTAATCCTCTTCTTGCAGAGGATCTTCCCATGTCTACAAATGTTCATTGGAACACAAGCTGGGAAGAGCCACGTCCCTTGATTCATTGGTGCATTTCATTACAACCTTTGGACCCAAATCCTGCCCCTTTCTCCCTGTATCACCCGTGTCACCGTGTCCCTTTCAGAGGCTGGCCTCATCTTTTGAGAGAATTGCTTTTCCATGACCAGGGAAGAGTTCTTGGAGGGGCTGGCAGATAATGAACACCATCCTCTCTCTACTACCTTTGCTTGCCACTAATTTGAAACATCTGATTCTTCCCAACATCAAACATGCACCAGAGAAAGAAGCATAAGGCAGAAACATGGGAAATATCAAATTACTGTGCAATAATACTATGAAGAATGTATTTAAACCCACACATAACTGCGTCCTGCTGGTGTAACACGAACTCGCTTTTCCTCCTGTTATTTCATCGTTTACCTCAGATTAGATAGGATTTTCCTGAGGGAAGCAATGAGGAGTGCAGCTCTTCAGTCTCCTTCACCTTGCTTCAATGTCACCAGGTACAAAACCCCCAAGAAAGCTGAATTTGCACAGAAGATGGAAAGGGAGAGTTCAGCTTAGCTGCATGACTCTTTTATACTTTGGAAATGATTAATGGATTTGCTGAAACTGTTTACAGAAATGCTTAACTGTAAGCAAGTATTAAAGGATCTTAAGAAAGTTCTAAATTCTACCTGATCAGAAATCCAAATATTAATCCTGTGGTAAGGACAGAAACAGTGCTGTGGCATTCAGTGGGTTTAATTTTAACCCAGTGATTTTGAAAGCATGAAAGACACTGCCTGGCAAGAGGATCTAGCACATCACTGTCCTAAACCAGGGAGATTTTTAATTAGCTGTAGCCAGGGATAGGGGAGAGGAAATGAATTTGACTGATGTACCAGGTGATGGAGAACCCACCCTCCAGGAGTGTTCAGAATATCACATGCTGAGCAGTCCCAAATAGCAACTGAAAGCCATCCAGAGCTTTTTGAAGGCAAAAGGCAAGGAAAATACAGGTCATGCTGGTGACTGCTGCCTGCTTTGGGCCGTTGGGTAGATAATGCTACTGACAAACCTTCCTCCTCCTGCTCATAAATGACAAGATAAACTGAAACAAGAGGTTTGACTGTCTTGTAACATCAATTACACATGAAAAATATATCTTTGCAACTGCTTCTCCTTATGAAACGCATTATTAACACTGCTGGCATGTTCAGTGTAACACGGTGGAGAAATAATTTAATAAGACTGATTGAGGCAGGAAAGAAAAGAAGTCTATCTTACAAGCAGAAGTTAAAGGTTGCCACTCTGATTTGCTGCTCACAATGTTTGAGAGGATGTCAAATAGGTTCTAGTTTTTGCACATGAATGCTACTGCTCTGCAGAACCCAGATAATGATATAAATTTAGCTTCAGGCACAGGTACTTAAAGGTACAGTAGGAGATTGTGATCATCATATACTGGAAATAAAGCTAAATTAAAAGCTGGCCCAATGCATTTTAATATTGATATGTAATAATAAAGCACCATGGGATTTACCAAAGAGGTCTATAGGGAAAGTCCCAGAAGAAATCTGTGCAGTATTTATGAACTGATCACTCAATATCTGATCACCAGTGATGACTACAGGTGCCCTAAAGCCAACGAGAACCTGTTGTCCTCCTGCACTACAGGAACTTGGTCACACACTGGAGCTCACACTGGCAGTGACAAAAAGCAGTGACCTTACCAGCTGATAATAAAAAAGGTGGCAGAGCTAGCTCAGAAAGGTTTCCAGCAGTGAAACACAGAGCACTACACCAGCCTGCAGTGGGGGCACTCCCAGCTGCTGGGGTGTGACCCAAAGATCTCCAGTTTGAGTAGAGGAGTAGGATGGTATGCACAAGGTCAGCAGGAGGCACCAAAGCAGCCCTGGCTGGATGGGATGGTTCAGCACTCCCACACAGGAGCACCACTGCCATTTCACCATCTTTCAGCACCTGGAGGGCTGAAACAGCAGTGGGCACTCTTTGTTCTCCTGCAGTACTCACTGTCCTCATTCCCCTTCCCTCAACAGCCCAGCATTTTAGAGAGGTCTGCCGCGCTCTCCTGGCTTGGCCTTTCCATGAAGCAAAGGGACCTTGGCTGTGAGAAATGGATTTGTAGAGGGTTCCCAAAGCCTGACTGAAAGCTCACACAGCCTTGTGCATCTGTGTGCAAACTCTGAGCTGAGGTGTGCTGGCTGAGAAAGGCCATGGGATAGGACAGACACTGCTGAGAGAGAAATGGAGCTGGAAACAAGTTTCAAACCATGGCCTTGCACACAGAGCAGATATTTTGGAGAATTAGAACTGTGAAAGATCCATTGTAGCAAGAGCACACGGGGTAAAACAACAGGTGATTGGTGTTGGAAGTATCAGCAGCACTGTGTGGCAAAAGCTGAAAAGAAATAAATAACAAAGAAATAGCTTGGCTGCTGATAGAATGGTGTTGAGTTTTACATCTCTTGTGTCTCACCCTTCTATGAAATTGATAATGGAATGAAGTCTTTTAAAAACACCTCTCAGTTGCCCCATCTCTGCAGAGCTGGGTTTTTCCCAACACTTGGCATTTCCCCTCTCCTCCACACAGGCTGGTGAACGGTGCTGAGCTCCCCCTTTGCACCTTCCCAACTCTAACACACCACAGGAGGAATTCTGTGCCCCCTTCTGTTCCCTTCAAGTTGTGCACACCAGGAGTGGCATATTGCCTTCTCTAGTCTTCTCACAAGTAACTCCTAACCTGCTACCCAACCTCTGAGCTGACTTTTTAAGAATTACCCCAAATTATTTAAAAATCTCTTTCATGAGCAACAATGGCTGATTCAAAACCCATCAACACATACAGCCAGTCAGGACAGTTTTCCTCCAGTTTTGAGTTTCACCTGGCATTGTCTTGTTCCTTCATGGTATTTTCTACAACTTTTGATGCTCACAGGATCAGTGTCATTTCCCCTGGAGTAACTCAGACTGTTTCTTCCCTACTTCAGTAAATTTTCCAGGTCAGAATGCTGTAGCTCTTAGTTCCACTAGCAATGAAATCTGGTCAGTAATAACTGTAACTCTCTGGGGGTGGGGGTTAACATGTTTATTTACAATGGATATCTAGATGACATTATTTTGTAAATGCTTACTCTGTAACAGCCTGGATTCCTTAGAAGCCTTCAGTGAAAAGGCTCTTTTCAAGCTTTTGGAAATACAAGCACCACATCAAGCAGATCATTTTTCTGAATCTGCCCCTTCAAAGAGCTCTAACAGAACAACAATACTTCATCTTTCTTTGCAAAGAGGTAATGATTTTTTTTCTACTGATATTATATTCATTCATAACCAAGAAATGTTATCATTTTCACTATTCATAAAAATATGTATTGGCTTAATAGAAATTGCCAAAGGTGGCACCTCTGAAAAAGGATACAATCTCTTCTATCACTGGAATGCTGTGATGAAAACTCTATGGGAAGCACAGAAGGACTCTCCTATTTGCATAATCTAATAAACAGGGATTGTTCCTTGAAATAGAGCAAAACTTCTTAGAAAAGAGAAAGTGAAATGAAGGAGGCTCTTGATGCAGGACATCCAGATTTTGCAATGCAATGAATGAAGTTCTTGGTTCTGCAGTGCAGTCCATGGCTTGCTGAAGTGATGAAGCACTGCCCAAGGTGCAGCTCATTGTCCCAGCTTTTACAGTGTCCCCTTGAGCTTGCTTTGGGCTGGTCAGCAACACTCCCACTGCAAGCCTTCATCTGCTGCACGTACACAGCTCCAGCTCTGTCAGATCAAATGCCCCCAAATCACAGTCTCATCATGCAGGAAAATTGTGCTCAACTCCCAGTCACTCATCATAACCTGCTACACCCCAGACCCAGACAAACCTGGGCAGCAAGTGCCACAGGAGCACCTCCCAGGGAGCCAGCAGTGTTCCCAGCATTTATCACAAGTGAAATACATCAATGTTGGTGTTACCATTTATCACAGAAACAATGTGATTTGCCCTCCTGCAAAGAGCTACTGCACTGCTTCTCTGGTTACCATTTATGCCTAATATCAGGATGTAGGACACTGTAACCTGCAGGAAATGCACAGTTTAGAGCTGCACTGGTGTTTCAGACTAGGCTCCTTTAATCAATGGCTAAAGGAACAGAAGTGTTCCTACTGATTATTACAGACATGCTTTTAAAGGGCTCACAATACTCTTAAAAAACCCCCAAAAGTTCCAGCCATTGGTTCTGACTCATTTCCAAGAGCAGTGCTAAAATAGGATCTGAGTACACTTAATTGTCTTCAGGACACTGGCAGGAGGAATGACAATAGTATGAAAAAATTAACACACAGCTTAGATCAATCATTACTCAATTTTCTGGAGAGCTGGAGCTCTCCATGTGCCATGTGCTGAGTAACAACCGACTTCATTAAGCTAAAATGGATCTTTAGTAAAGCAACTATTTACAGAGCAGCTGCAGCCTGCTGTTCCTGACACGTGCAGAGGGGGTGATTTTCAGATAACCCTTCCATTCTTCAACTTCTGTTCCCTCCCAAATTTACCATATCCAAAAAGGACAAAGTGCTAAAAGGGATTCTGCAGGGTCTCCCTATTTCTGCTTTGAAAAATACATCTAAATTCTTTTTACATCAGCTCTCCATGACAGTTAATTCTGACCTTAGAGAAAGGATATGCAATACCCTCACTCCTCCAGTAATTAGAGACCCTATTTCCAGTATTAGTATTTCTTACCCTGTTTGTAGCTGGTTTTTTTAATTTTTTTTTTTTTTAACCAGGGGATGAAATACAGAACATCAGCACAAGGGTGATGTAATTAATGTTTTTCTTTCTGTTAAACCAAAGTTCAATCCGATGCTTCTTGAAAAGCCTTAAAACAGCAGCAGCTCTTTGCTTCTGTTTTTGATCTCCCTGCAAGAGAGTGACCACTACCAGATTCATTAAACACAGCTTGATGATTGCCCCCTGCTCAGGCTTTTTCAGCACTCTGCAGCCACCGTGGGCTCACGTTAATCCTGCCATTCCTCCCACGGTGCAAACAGCTCTGTCTGCTGCAGCCAGGCTCCGTGGGGCCCATCACACACCATAAACATGTCACAACAGCAGGCTGAATTTACCAATTTGCTTTCCATTCCTGCTGTTCCCTTCCTCTTCTGACTTCCAGCTCCTGTTTCCACTTGAAACAAAGCAGTTTTTCTAGCAAGAGCAGGTACATCTTAGGAAAAAAAACACCCCAACCACTCAAAACCAAAACCAACTGATTCCTTGCTAAACATTCCCATGTTTTACAAACACCTGGTTTTCAAACTACTCCTTGCCCAAAAGCACCAGGGTCATGTTCCTCCTCTCTATTGAAGCACCAATATTTACAGTGCTTTCCAAACCTCAGTGGCAGTGCTTGGCCTCTAGGCCTTTGGTTTCCTAGCTCTGATGATTTTGAGTTAGCACTGGCACACTCAGTTCCCTCACACCCTCCAGCCATCCCCCTCATCCATCTGCTGAGCACAGACTCAACTCTGAAGTCACCACAAAACCCTCAGTTGACCCCAATCACTCAAGTTTTTGTCAATATTCACACTGGATGCAGCACATTCACTCTCTTTGATAATCACTGGGGAAAAAGAAAGTTACAGGTTTACCTCAAAGCCAAACAAAATCTTTAAAGGACAGAATCCTATTCTCTCATAAGAGATGAAAAAAGCTACAGGCTCCAAGTGTGCTTCCCCAGGCACAGGAATCCCTGGTCCTGCAAGCTCATTATAACCTACAAATTGCTGAGGAAATGCAAGCACACCTGTATGGAATGGGACTGGGTCAGGCATGCCCAAGGTTCACCACCACAGGGAACTCTCTCCTCAAGGTGAAATGCATTAATGGAGGCATGGGGCAGTGTTAATTTGAAAAACATATGACTTCACTGGTGATCTACAGAGCAATACTTGCTTATTGTTAACAAGCATATGCATGGCTGACTGAGGATTCCTCTACTCCAGCCCACAGATCAAAATTCTCCCTCCTAAAACAGGAGCTGTTAATGCAAAAAGGAATATCCTGTATTTTCCATCCTTTTTATAACACACACAACCATTTGGGCATCTTCTGCTTTCTTATCTGCACTCATTTGAATGCTTTCCTCAGACACACAAGTGGAAAACAGTCCCAACAAGGTAGTTCCTTAAAACCATAACTGGATTTGCACAGCTTTAAATATTCCATACTCCCACCAAAGAACACAGGCCATCCATGTTTAAAGAAACTCACTAAGCACAGAGCATCATCAAATTTCCACAGTTTACAAGTATATGCTGATAGTTCTCCTACAGTTTGCCAAAAAAGTGTTGAGACTGGTAAGAGAGGATTGACAGCAACATCTACAACAGCTACATCCACTGCCAGCATTTCAGAGTCAGTTTAGCAAGCACTTCAAAAGATACAACTTTGTTGCACAAATAAATGAGTGACACATTTTCTGCGTAAAAGCTGAGGAAGGAAATGTCAAGACAGAAACGCAAATATCTGACTTTTCAAAGACTGTATGTTTTTTAGCCAGCCAAACCAAGGATGAATTACCATTTTGCAGGGAAATATAATGACAGAGATGTTAGCAAGACATTTCAATTATTACAAAGAAGTGAAAGCATGTTAAAGTTTCTTCTAGCCAGAACTCTGAAACCTCAATGTGCATTTTTGTTAAGAGCTTCCTTGATTTTTCTGCCACTGCTAAGTGAAAAAGCACATAAAGACAGAGTTTTCTAGCAACCATGCTCATAAAACTTCATACAGCCCTCCTTTATCAGCTTCAAACGCACACAGGTAGGTGTTACATGCATAAAATGGAACAGATACATATTTGTTGCAATAAATAGCATTACTTAGGGATTCAGGGTAAGATTTCAGAGTTCTTCAAAAGCACCAAGTTGGAAACTTTCCCCTGCTTTGAAAAACTCCATACCTTGAAAAATGGTACTGTCTTCTAGCCTTGCTGATACCTATCTCCTTAAGCTGAGGGCTGCAGCAGCTAGGTAGTATGGAAGCTAAAACCTTTCCAATACTTTTTTCTTTTCCAGCTGAATATCATTGTATGAAATCCAAATAAAATCCATCTCAGCTAGAAAAATATAACTGGACTGCCAGCTGATTTCACAGATTGAAAGAGCCTTCTGAAAGGAATTTATTCAGGTCATTCCATCCCAGAGCAATTTTCCCTATTTAGGCAGAAAATTAATTTATTAAGAATCAGAAGTAAACCCTGATTTGACTACATTTACTTCTCCCTATCTTACAAACCTGGAAGTATCAAAAGCACAGGGATTCACAGATAATGTGATGCTAAAGACTCCTCATGACTCATGAAATCCCCCTGTTCAGCTGTACCTGCCTGTGGGACAGTCACTTAACCCTCTTTTGTTCTCATCACTTTGAAATTCCTACCTCCAAAGAGCTTCCTTTCCTCCTAAGTGTACAAAAAAAGTACTGAATTGCTTCCATAAAGGAAAAAAGATGGGTCATTGTCATAGGAGATTGCCCTGAGGAGGGAACAGAAGGCTCCATGTTGTCTCAGGTTGCCATGCAGGATGTAACCAGCAGTGTGAATTCTACTGCCAGCTGTTAAAGCAGCTGGGGCAGGGTTCTTTCTCCCTTCCAGGACCCCTCCTCCCTGCAGGGGATCTCTGCTGCTCAGGGGCCAGCCAGGCTCACTGCAGGGCTCAGACAATTCCATCATCCCATGGGGAGAGGCTGCAGCCAGGGGAGGAGCCCAGCATTCCTGCCTGGAGAAAAGCTGGGATTGAGAGCAGCAGCACAGCCTGTGTGCACTGCATTCCCAGAGGAGCCTGGAGCCATCCCAGCACCCCTGGAGCTTCAGGGGAAAACTGCACCCTGCTCCAGGATCATCTCTGCTCCACCAGAGCCACACCTGGCACTGCAGGAGGGCTGGACTGGGCTGCTCCAACACCCTGACCAACAGGGAGCCAGGCTGTGCTCTGACCCTGGCAGTGCTTTCTTTTTGTTTGGTTGCTTTTCTTTGCACTGCTATATTTTTATTTTCATTTTCCTAGTAAAGAACTGTTATTCCAATTCCCACATCTTTGCCTGAGAGCTCTATAACTTCAAAATTATAACAATTCAGAGGGAGGGGGTTTACATTCTCCATTCCAAGGGAGGCTCCTGCCTTCCTCAGCAGACACCTGCCTTTCCAAACCAAGACACATGTGCAGACTGAACCCACTTGGAGAAGTTTGCTGCCTGCCTGGGGCTCAGGCTGAAGATGTGGTGGGAAAGCTCCCCAGCCTGGCACAGCCCTCTGAGCATGGCCCATTATTGATGATTCAGGCAGACAGAGATGAAAGTGCAACCAGAAATCCCAGGGCAATCAGGGGAGACCTCAGCCCTGGCTCACCAGGGAGGTCCCAGCTCTCTGGAGCTTGGCAAAGGTGATGCCCACCCAGAAAAAGGCCCAGAAGGAGGATCCAGGGTACTACAGGCCTGTCTGTCTTGCCTCAGTGCTGGGGAAGGCCTTTTCCAATACACACAATTCTGTGATTCTAAATGCTTGGCAGGAAGGGAAACTGGTTTTGTCAGAAAAAATTAATAGTGACTTAAGCAATTCAGTGAAGGAGGAAGCTCTACTACAGGAATTACATAACCAAATATAGTGAGTGAATTCTGACTCTCTGGAATCCAAGTTTATTTACTATGTGTTGCAAACCTCAAATATATCTTTGAGATACATTGGTAAAGATTCATGATGCATTAAATTCTCTAACTGCCAGTTTTTGAAAACTAAGGACAACAGTGATTCCAATAACTTATTTCAATGAAGATTTAGTCAGTTCAGGCAAAGCCCCTTGATGTGTCAAGGATGCCAATCACTACTCTGAAAAGGAAGCACTCCTGTGACCCAGGGTATGACTTTACAATTGCTGGATACTTTAAGGCTCACTCTCTTTTGCTGACTTTTCCTTCAGAGCAGTATGTGCAAGTGGGTTATGTGCAACTTGGGCTGTAAAGCCACTCTCACACAACAGAACCAGACACTGCAAAGATGAGCAATGTCTTCCTCACCACAGTGGGCTCATTGTAAAAGCCACCAGGCTCTGACCCCTCAGAGCCTTGATCTAACAGCAGAACTCTCACTCTGTTTCCTTAAATTCAGAAAGTTGAGCAAGTATCACAGTGTAGTATATTAATAGCAAAACCCTGCTAGCACAGCTGTGCCACAGTGAAGAGTGCAGAAGCTTTAAACTCCAGCTTCCTTAAATACAACACTCAATATGCTGTACTATAATTAATGGCATGCTTACAAATGTGCCACAACTGCTTTTGCAGCTAACCTCTCAAATCTAAGGCAAATAGATGTTCTGTGCACAGAGATACTCTGGTTGGTATCTTTGGGTCCATAAGTCTCA
Organism: Horornis vulcanius; assembly: GCA_013401035.1. NCBI lineage: Eukaryota > Metazoa > Chordata > Aves > Passeriformes > Scotocercidae > Horornis > Horornis vulcanius. Next base: position 21,223 of record VZUA01030085.1, read on the forward strand.
CTAACACTCCAACATTATCAGTGGAGCTCCAAGTTCTAGATCTGCATGTTAACCTGTGCAATTCCTCTGCTGCAAATTTCCTTACCAGGTGCTGCATATATACTGGGATAAGGCAAAATTTAACAATAAGGGTGTTCAATAAAAACATCAACTAAGAACCTCTCTAAGGAGGCTGCTCTAGAGCTCAGGACTGTCTTGGCTGCAGCAGGGAAAGATGGACCAAAAATAAGACAGGATCTTTTGAGAACAGAGCCTGTGCCTGGGGTCTCTACACTTGTGATGAGGCCACAGCATCATAAGAAGCCTGCACAGAGAAAAATCAGGTTTGACCAAGAGAGAGTTTTGTTTTAGTTTATTCTAATCCCCACAGGAAATACCCTGAAGACATGAGGCCAAGCAGTTCAGAGAGCAGAGTAAGAATTGAGCTGTTGCAGGCATGTCCTTGCTTCAGCTTCTCTCAGGGGGCCAGCAGTCACTGACAGAGTGCTCAGGGCAGTGGGAACCCCAGGGCACCACACACCTCCAGCCACACAGCTGGGTGTGGTCTCAGCAGGTCACTTGTCCCCTGACACAGACACTTGCAGAGAATTTTTTTCAGCCAAGTAACACCTATTCTCCTATGATTCACACCTGACTCAGCTCTTGATAATCCCACCCTGCTGTCTGGTCATTTTTTCTTTCTTTCTTGCAAGGCACATTATCCTGTATCCATGCTGCACTTATGAGTGTGCTTTCCTTTGAGAAGGTGTTATGGGTGTAAATGTACCTTAGCAAACAAAGCTGTGAAACTTAAGAGAATTCTGGAGTTCAGAGCAATGCTAACACAAACCTAGAATATTCCTAATTCAGTATCTCCAATTGCTCTGTATTCTTGCAAAACATCCAAGCTACACTCTATTTCAAGCTGGGCCAAGAAGCCTAAAATCCCTACTGGATGGCTATTCCATCAGCAAGAGACATAGGAAATGAATGGGAATCTTTCCTTGATAATTCCATGCATTTGTTCTACAGGATTAATTTTGTTTCAGTAACTCCCCAGTTCAACTGCCTGGAGGGAATACTTATTTTTAGCACTTTGAATCAAGGCCATTTGTCTAGAATTCTATATTACTGAACAAAAGCAAGTTGAAAAATGGTGAATACCTCAAATTTTGTCATCTGAGTTACTGCTTTAGAAAAAAAAAAAAAAAAAAA
>VZUA01030106.1:0-12993 GCA_013401035.1 Horornis vulcanius
AACATAAAGTCACCCTAGGACAATGCCATTCAAAGTATTTTTCCTAGCTACTCTTCTAGAACACTAAGCTTAAAGCTGGGATAATTTTCAGCATGCAGTGATATCTTTCCAATACATAGTACCACAGCCTGTGATTTGTGTTGTAGGGACATCTATCTTCCCTGAAGCAGTACTTTTGAATCTAATAGGTCTTCCTGCATTTATGTCCCATTTCACTTGCTCTCAGGAAATCTGCAAAATTTTGGTATGCACAATATAATACACCAAGGAAATCCACTTCCTAACTATGTACTATACAAAGAGAAGTACCTTCTCCAGTTTGTTTGTTCTGAGTCTGCAAACTGATGATTTAATTTGACAACCTACTCATTGTAGGAAACACTAAATAATCTTTCCCTGTCCACCTTTTCTCTTCCTTTTCTCTGTTTTCCTTTTCTAATGAGTCCTGATGTTTGCTTTTCTAAAAGAAGCTGAACATTTCTGTTTAGTGGAAGTGGTTTGTGTAAAGTTCTCTGTCATAACTGTCTTTGCAGAGCAGTAAGTCAGAAACAATTGCTGTGTATTTACAGCCAGGTCTGTTTTCCTCCACATATGGCTGTTTACATCACTATTGCATCTCGTCTGCTTGATGGCTCCATTTCATGTGGTGGTGCTGCAGTACTTCACAGTCAGGTTTTGTTGATTTTGAGTTATTCTGTGTAGTATGATCAGAAAACTTGTCACTTTTCCCCATCTTTTCCACATCATTTATTAATGTGATAAATAGCCCTGGGCCTAGCACAGATCCATGGGGAACTTTGCTGTCCACAGTTTCTACTAAGAAAACTAATTTTTTCTCCTGGGTTGTTTTTTTTTTTTTTTTTTTTGTTTGTTTGTTTGTTTGTTTTTTTTTTTTTTTTGTTTTGTTTTGTTTTGTTGTTGTTGTTGTTTTGTTCGTTTTTTATTTCCTACCTCTATTTAATTATTTATTCACATGACTATTTCTCTTATTGCATGACAGCTTACTATCCTTAAAAGCCTTTGGGCTAGTCAAAGTTGTTTGAAATCCAAGTAGGTTTTATCCAAGTAGGCATCACCCCTGTCTGCATGGAGCTGTCAGGGCCCTCTGATTAATTAAGTAGGGTATGGCTTCCCTCCATGATAGCCATGCTTGCCCCAAAATTTCATACCTCCACTACTATACTTTCTAGTGCAGTTTCCACCCATCTACCCAGTGTTGCAGATTAGTCTTATTGGTTGGGTGAAAATGTACTGCAAAGGATTTCTGTCTGCATCAGTTGAATTTAATTTTTTAATGTACGTAGCAAAAGATCTCTTTGAGGTCCTTTGGAGGGGTCAAGGAATGGATTAAGGAATGGGGAATACTGCTCATTGCACATCCTTCAGCCATCACAGTGATCTTGGATAGAGACAGGAGAAGCCTTCTCTGGTGTTTCATCTCACCTCCACACCATGTGAGATTATGGGTTGTAAAACTGCACAAGAAATTTCTGGCTGAAAGGCAGTGTAAAGCCTGGTCATCACATTTTGAGACTGCATTCACAGTTTCAGATATGACAATTTATTGACCAATTAATACCTAATTAGAATAAAAACCAGTTTGACCACTAGACATTACAAAAAACTTGACTCAGAGGAGTTAGTATTTGTAGTGTGTTCCACCCCTAGGAATGGCAACTGCCAAAGAAACCCCCCAGATTATAAAAAACCTCTAGAAATATACTCCTATTATTAAAAATAAGCCGTTGGTTCTGTGAAAAAGGAGGAGCTCATTGGAAGGACGTTGGCTGTGTGCTCTGGTGGACGCTTGGCTCATCGGCTAGGAGATGCTGATACTGTAGTTTCCCCTCTTAGCTTATTTGGTGCCATGTCCCACACACAGAAACCCTCTGAGACTGCACGTTGTGTGTTACAGCTGTGCACTCAGCACGAAGGAAGGTCCCGGGGATGCTCCCACGTTTCAAAAGGACCAGTCCTGGCAGGAGATGGGGGGGCTGCAGGATGGCGTGGGCATGACCTGACTGCCCTGAGAGCGTCCTCCTGCTGCGCCTGCTGCGCATCCATTTCTGCTTTTCTCACGCACACGAGCCCCAAAGATTTCTCCCGAGATGTTGCTGTACAGGAGCTCCATCTAGTGCTGACATTGCTAATTCCGATTCCCTAAGGCGGCAGAATAAATATACCGATATGGAGGCAGCCAAGTCAGGAAGCTGAATTTGCCAGGGCCAGCCTGTTTTCCAGAATGCAGAGGGGTCCTGAATCACATATGGAAAGTGAGACAGAAGTGAACGTTCAGGGATGTTTTGTACTGTGCTGGTGTTGTTAAGATGCAAAAGGGAATTCTTTGCACTGTTTAGGCCACTGGGAGTTTGTTGTTTGGATGGATAGACATGTTAATAACATTGCAGAGAAATACAGTAGTACTCAGTGATGCACATTAAGTCACCAGATACAGCTAGGAATTAAGACCACCTTTAAAGCACAAAATAAACACCTTTAAAAATTAACAAAGGAGGGGGAAAGAGGAAACCCAAGATACTTCTTTCCAATTAAAAGCCATACATACTGTCTGTATTGAAGATACCACCAAACACAAAGAAAAGGGTATGTTGTACAAAGGATGAAACACAGAAATGATCACTGAGAATAGAGCAAGAAAGATTCATTGAACAGGACCAATAATGCTTGTTGTCATGTTTCTCTCAGCAGGGCTGGAACCAACCAACCAGTCAATCCAGAGATTTCTCAGTGATTTCTTTCAAGTGCAAAGTTAAACTGTGAGTCTTGATAGAGTTAAACAAGAAGATAATTTTTTGGAGAAGGGAATGATTGCCTGTTCTAATGGACTCATGATTCCAAGTCTTCTTAGCAAAAGAGAACAGATAATTACAGGCATGAGATAAATGGCAATTGATGGATTTATTTCTATTCAAAGTAAATTGTTGATATCTGAGGTAGCCTGTATTTGGAAAATGGTTGTAGCTGTTAATGCTCAGCAAATGACTGTGGGAAATATTTTCTCAATTTCAAATAAGTAGAAGTGCTTTTAATGCATTAAAAATCAAAAGGAAATTGTGCTCTGATCACTTATATGTGGGAGCAACTAGAATAAGAGTCACCAAATTAAAGAATATTTGGGGTTTGACCATTTCTTCTATGTTTGTCATATAAATATTTAATAGGCATATCCAAATAAAGCCGATAGTGTTTTGGAAGCACACCCCATTCTCAGCCGCTTCTGTCAGTTTTTGAGGCATCCATCCACTCCTCTGCAGCTCATATCCTTTATATTAGCCCTAAACTTACCAGTTGTTATATTCACGTTGTGGTTTTGCTATATCATAAAAAGTTCTGCTGTAATTTCTTTATTCTCTGAACCTCAGGAAAGTCAGGCTAGTACTGGTTGATTGTCCACCAAGACCAGACCTCACCTTGAGTCCATTAATCTTAACTCTGAAATATCCTCTAGGTTCAGTGGGCTTTCTTTCTGATTCTGGAAAGGTTTGGGATTGTCTGCCAAAATCTGCTGGCTGTTGGATGCAGGCTCATAAAATAGGTATCTCTTCTTTTTTGTTCTGGACAGAAAAGGAAAAAGTGGACAAAATTCTGGAGGTTTAGTGATGGAGCAGTAGCCATATATGTCAGTCACTCTCCAGACCTGTTTGAATCCCTTCTGAGTATTCATTTTCCTTTCTCATATCCAAAAATGAAAAAAAAAACCCCAAACATCAAACTCCACCCAACAAAACTGAAATCTTTGATAATAATCAAATAACCTTTTGTGATTTGTCCCATATTCACAACCTCTCACGTGTTTCTCTCACAGATTTGCTTATTTTATGGTACCTTCCCACTAGCCCTACTGGCGATGGAAGTTGCTATCTAACTTAACAGTGTCCTATCAATTTAACTGAATTCATTTCATTCCAGGCTGCCTATCCCAAGTTTCACAGACCAATCAACATTCTCACTGCCACTTTTTGGCTATTCCAGTATCATGAAAAAAAGAGATGGAACCTGCAGAACCTCACTGGAGACTGTATATGACATAGATTTTTCCCTTGCAATGAAATGTCTGTTATGAGACTCAGAGCTAGATGACAAAATGGAATTTTAATTTTTATTTAGACAATTAACAAGTCTTGTTCTTTTTTCCTCTGTGATGCTGTGACTTAGGAGTTTTTCATATTTCACTAAAGTGCATATGTGTCCTGGTTTAGGACAAATTTGGGATGAAACCTCTGAAGGAGTCCCCTCTAGAAAGCAAATTCCAGTGGCCACTCCCCCTACCTCTTCGGGAGACATAAATCTCCTTCGAGAAAAGTGGAAAAGGCGGTTTATTTAACAAGCAAAGTATTCACAAACATGAGAAAATGAATAATATTGAACAATGGAACCTCTCATTGTTCTGAAGAGATGGCAGATTCAGAGAGAGTCCTTTTGTGGTTCAGAGTCCTTCTCATGGCTGTGTCCTCAGCTTTCTCTCAGTCTCTCCGGGGCTTGGGTGCGGTGTCCCGGCCTCAGTGCAGCTTGGGAGGCCCCCGGACGATAGTTCTGCTGTTCTTGGACCAAACAATGGCTGAACGGTTCCAAAAAAACCTTCTGGCCTCAGCTAACAACAGAAAAACCAGCAAAAACAGCAAGGGAAAACTCCCTGTCTGTCTGCAGAGAGAAGAATTCTGAGAGCGCTGTTTATCTCTGTGGTTTGAATTCAGCCATGAATAAAATTCCACCGCTTTTCCTTCTCCCCACTTCACTCTCAGATCCAACTTTAAAGGTGCAGAACTTATTGCTGGGCTAAACAGACAAATGCAGATACAATTCAGCATCATACAGTCACCGCAGGACAATACGCTATGAGAAAACCAAGTGAACAAATCAGTGAGTCAGCTTTTGAAAGTTTCTGCTTTTATCATTATAATATTCTTACCTCCTCACCTGCAAAAAAATCTCTGATGGCAGCAACTACTGGAGTGAGTGCCACTGTATTTTTGTGAAAGAAATATATTGATTTTATTGGAAGCAGAGCCCAATAGTTTTACTTTACTTCTCAGTATTATCATTAGCTGGTATATAAAAAATTGAAACAAAAGTGATGATAGAATGGATTGCTCTTGAAAAGTCTCTGATGCTGTGGCAGTTGTTAGATAAGATACTTTGGCCCAGAGCAACAAAATTGCTCCAGAAGAAGAATAAGAAACTCTTAGTAAAGGTCTGTTTCTCTTTTTTTTACCTCTTGCTGCTTCTGAACCTCTCTTGCAAATACTAGACCTACAAATCGTATTTCATGCATGGTCCCTGGCAGTTGATACAAAGATATGCTTTCAGAAAGACTTCTAAGGAGATACAGAAGTACAAATATGTTGGAAATGTCATGACTTCTAAGTTGCTTAAATTGTTTACGTTTCATTTTCATGTGTGGAGTGTTTTAATTCTGTAGAGAACTATCAGAAATGCTCTCATTTATATTCAGGAAAGTTATTTCCCTTGAAGACAGTAATGAGTCACTGATCAAACTAGTTTTTTATAACTCAATAACATTCACAATTTGAATGTAGCCCATTCAGTAGCACAACTTGTAATTAGAATGAAAACTTGAAATTTGAGGTATTAAGAGGTTTCATTTGAAGCAAGCAGTTCTTCTGTGTTAAGTCTTTGGGCAAGCACAATAAAAGATGTCATCTCAGAAGAAATAGCAGAAGAATATCTCAGCACAGGATTCCCCAATATTCCCAACTTGGGCTGTATCTCAATCTTACCTCCTCCATCTTACTGTGCCACAGAGCTTTTTAGCATATTTTCCAGCTAATGGAACAGTAGATTTAGCAGCTAAAAACTGAGTGACTAGAAAGAAGGGAACATAGCTGTGTTAGGACACATAACATTTCTGAGAGACCTACCTGTTGCTCCTACTAGGTATTTACCAGCACAGCATTTGTTAGTGGAGAGCAGAGCATGCCTCTTCCATCCCTGCTGATGTCTGTCCAGCACAGTGCTCTTCCTTGCTTGCTGCCTCTCCAAGTTCACTGTTCACCATGGCCTAAACTTCAAAGGCAAAGGTGCCAGCTGGTGGTTCACATTCCTCTTGCACTTCCAGCTGCAAGATGTCCTTCCCAGATGTCCTAGCTGTGGGGAGGGGGTGAAGCTCAGCACTGTTTGGATATGATCAGGCTGCTATTCCATAACAGGCACATTGCTGCAGACATGGTTTCAGGGGAAAGAAAAGGTGAGTCCATCCCTGGAAGTATGTAATTTTGTCTCACTTTTCATGGGGAGATTGCTGGGATCAGCCCTGTGGACCCTGTACTTTGTTGCCACTGTCTGTCCCCTTCCCAGCTCCTCCAAGACATGGCTTGGAGATATCATTCTGAAAGTGTGGCAGCCTTGACTCCAAGACATTGGGCTGAAAAGCAGCGCTGGTGAAGGAAGCATCTGCAGGGAACAGAGGGGTGGAGGGGAGCTGGTCCCAGCCAAGCTGGGCCGAAAAGAGCAGAGTGGAGCCAGGTGGAGCAGGGTGGAACAGTTTAAAGTGGCCATGCCACATGGAATTGAGCCAGTGGAGCATAGCAATCTGGAAAAAAACAGGAGTCACAGCACAGACTATCCAGATTTTGGGATTTGTTCATCATGGTTTTCATTGTCTCAGGCTAGGGATCAGGAGTGCTGACTGCCGGAAGTGCACACCATCCATTCTTCATCTGGAGAAACCATGTGACACTGGGCATGGGAATGGCCACCACCCTGACTTTGTTCTGGTGGCCATGCAGAACTAAGCTGAGGTGATGAACAACTCCTTGTGTGTAAAGAAGCTTCTCTTTTGGTATACTTTTGTTATTAATATTTCTGCTATTACTGTGCTTTTCTTATTCCATTGCTGTTTACTTTCAATAAATTATTATCTCAACCTATAGTCCCTCCTTTTGTCCCTCTCTTGCCAGAAGGGCGGGGGGGAAGAGAAGTGGCTTATTTAGAGATTCATTCCTGGCTGGTGTTAGATTACCACACCAGGATATTATGTGAAAGGTGCCCCCCAGGAGCAGTATTACATGCACACACACATGTGAATGGAGTCTTGTGAATGCATGAAGCATCACCATTTTCTCTTCATTCAGCAACACATTTAAGCAGCAGTGGTAGGAGTTGCTGTTGGTCAACCTCTGCCACCAGCAGGCTCCTCTGGAGCAATTAGAAGGTCCTGTAGATGCCATGAGGGAACTTAAAATCCCTATCCCCTCCATCTCCCCTCTGCATTTTGTACACGGTTGGCAGATGATCTGATGCACCCCTAGGGGTGCTCAGCTTGTTCCATCCTGCCATGGGGCTTAGCAGCAGAACAGCCAGGTACACCCTGGTTCCACACCTTGCACCAGGCTCTCAGCTGCATTTTGTCCTGTCTCTGTCTCAGCAGTTGGGTTGGTCTGGGTGTGGGCTGCAGTGGTACTGGGACATGTATGGACTTGCTGTGTGGTTATTGAGGTCGGTACAGATGATGCAGGGAGGGAAAGGTGTTGTAAAGGCCTGAAGACAGCACAGCAGAAGAGAGAGAACAGCTTGTGCAGGTAACAGAGAATTCTGTTTCCAGCAGTAAAAAGTATTGACTCAGCCAAGCCTGAAGGATTGTATGCTGATAATAACAGTGTGATAAGTCATAAATGGAGGATCCTGCACGCACTGAGAGGAACATGACCTCAAGGAAATGCCAACAGGGAGTAGCGGTCCACCTCAGAGATACAAGTTTGTACAGGAAGGGTTTGTAAGCAATGGAGGACTTCATGACAGTGGACTCCTGAAGTGTGTAAAAGCTCTATCTAAAACCCAATTTGTTGCCAGGGAAGTACATGTAAGCAAGAGGTTTTATGAGCTGATAGCTGGAGTCTCTTGTTCTCTCTGTTGCAAAAAAAAAGAAATTCTAGACAAGACCACTTAAGCACAGACCCTGTGGGTGTGAGAGCGTGGGTGAATGAAAACTATGAAACAATGCCTGCGATGGGTAAAATCAACCTTCATGGAGGTTAGGTGTGGGAAATCTATCTTGGGTTTTTGCAAGCCCTTGGATTTCGGTTTTCTTCATTAATTTCTTGTTGAAGGGGAAATTCCCTCCATTCTCAGTCTGCCCAAGGTTACCTGTATTTTCTTTTCATTGCCCCTGGTCCTTGATAACTGGAACACAGTGCAGGATATCCCTTTCAACATGCTCCAGGAAGCCCCAGAACTCTCGCCGTGATGTGTGTAATGACCTTCAGGCCATTTAAGAGGACAAATATGTCTAAGTTAGTAGTCAAAACATTGATCCAGTGTAGGTTGAATTCCTGGGATTCTCAGTTTTTCATAGCCTCCAGACCATGGGTGAGCTGCATCCCCTTTCCAATTACTACATCAGTGAGCAGCATAAACCATCAAAAAATAATAAGAAAATGTAACGCTTTTAGCTAGAGCCCATGGGAACAAAGTGTAATGATTTGCTGTGCCTTTCACAGCATACTCTGTGCTGTGCTGCCAGGGAGAAATGTACAGATCCTTAAATAAAAGTAAATAATAGATAATGTCTCAGATGATAGAACTATAAATAGATGTCTGTCCTGGTTTATGACTTGAAATTTAATTTCTTGTACTCTACTCACTGCACCTAATTGCTGTGTAGCAAGGCTTATGCTCCACACCCAGCTAGTCTCAAAGTCACTTACTTATTTCCATGCTTAACTTTTGAATAATTACTATTCCTGTAATGCAATCTGCAGTGGAATTTTTGACAATTTTTAGTACTGTTCAATGAGAATCTCATTTTTTGTTCCTATATATGCCTGAAATGTTGGGGGAGCAAATTACATTTCTCATTGTGATTGACTCCTGTGGAGTTATTTGTCTAGGTACCAGCTTGAGGCTCTAAATATTTGTTGGAAGCAAATTCCATTTGGATTTTCAATTTGTGAACATAATTTTGTTGCAGTTCTAGAAAAAAATTACTCATTTGAAATTAATATACACAGTCTACACAGTCATAAATGTTACTACTCAATAAGAATGAAACATTGGCATAAAGAATTATAATTATTTTCTTCTTTTTATAGCTTACATTAATTTTTTTAATTTGTTTTTTGGTTATTAAGGCTGTGGAGATTGTGCTCAAGTCTTTTCTTCAGAGACAATCCTAATGTATTTAATTGCTTTTTGTTTTTAAGCTGAGATTCTCACTAGTTTCCCTGACTGCAACAGATAGTGCATGAAATAGAATATCAGTGAACTGCAGGATTTTTAGCAAAGGTCACAGCAGTTAAATGCATCTGGCATTAAGAGAACTCTGTATGCAAAGCAAGGAGGCATAATGAAAACTAGGAGGCTTTATGCTACTTTAGCCAAAACAGATTACAAGAAGGGCATGAAGAAGGGCTGAGGAAACTACAAGTCTGTTAGTCAAAAATCAGTACCTGGAAAAATTACGGAGAGGATCACACTGGGTGCTATAGAAAAGCATGTAAAGGACAAGGCAATCATCAGTTTTTTGCTGGCGGCTCATTCACTGCAAGCTGACAGGTCAGGTACACCTGATGCTCATATTTTATTTCCAGCCAGGGTCAAATTAAGTACTCAACACAATGTCTGGTTTTGCCTTTTTTGTGAAATTATGTGGTTTCAGTCCAACAAATTAGTATCTGTTATAACTGAGGAAAGGATAGTGGTGTATTTCTAGGATTCAGTTATTGAGCTACTAAAAGAGTGAGATTAAAAAAAACCCAACTGTTTGGTTGGGGTTTTTTTGTTAATTAAAAAGCTGAAGATATTCTTAGCAATCAAGGGGATTGGAGCTGCTCTGCCTCAAGATTGCAACAAGGTTACTCTTGATGTGGTTTGGTTTTGACCAGTCTTGGCTTCTGTGTTAAGGTGAAAGGTCCTCCATCAGCAAGGGTGGATGGAGCTGCAGTGTTGGGGCACATCTTGTGACTTTGTGTACACTGCCCAATGTCACACAAACTAGACTGAGAAAGGGTTGCAGTGGTCCTGTTTCTTCCTCACCTGGGTAATAGGTGTTTTAATTACTCGCAGCCAATCCCCAAGTGTATCTCACTGTTGGAAAAAGCTAGTTGTTAAATTTTTATTTTGATTTTGGCTTTGAATTTTTTTTTTTTTTGTCTTTCAAAGCACCAGTTCTATTCTTTCAAAGTAATTGTAATTTTTCTGAAAAGTTAGCTGGGCTTACTAAGTTTGAACCTCATAAAGAATGTTGAATTCTTTTGTCTCTTATAAACTACCTCTTCAGTGTACTCTTCATTTTCCCTTGTCTTGAAAGTATTAGAAGTTGATATTAATAGAAATGCTATTAAAAAGTTCAAACCTTGAAGTCTCTACTGTGCCAAACATGTATAATGGCATTTTTCCTGAACTTTTGTGGTCTGGGATTCCATAAATTACAATTCTTGTCCTCCAGATAAAAGTGTAGTTTGTGTCATGTCAGTTGAACTCAATAATAAGGCGAGCAAAGATGAATTGGCTCCTGCCAAGATGTTCAGTTAAGCATTGGGAATCTTCTTTATAGAGAAGAAAATTATTTTCTATAATTTAAAAGCAACTTTTGTGCTTTTGTCTGATTGCTAGTATTTGATTTATTCTTGACTGACATGACCATGATCCTAATTTAATAGCTGAACATTAATTCTATGCTGGTGTAAGACAGAACTTTTCTGCCTCTGAAAACAAGTAACCTTGCATTCATGGTCAGTTGTCTTCAGAGCCAGGACACAAAGCCATCCATCTTAACAACCAGTGTGAGAAAAGGTAAGCATCTTCCTTAGGCAATAGGTGAAGATAAGAGGAACTAACTGTAAATGTATGCCATAAATCATGATAGTACACACCAGAAGGAGCTGCTGGGCAGTAGCACAGCCACAGGGATGAGCAGGCAGAGCTGACAGCCAGGCTGGACCTGAGAGCCCAGCAGTGAAACCAGCAATCCAGGAAGCAGGGCCCTGAGCCAGGGAAATCTGAACATCCTATCTGGGCTTTCTAGGCAGCCCCAAACATGCAGGAATGTAGATATCCCCAACAAAGGTACAGCTCACTTGCCATCTCATCAAAGTAGGGAAAATGTGGTCTCCATTGCCATCAGAGGTATAGCAAGGACAATAGATCCTTGCTGTAGATCACCCAGCTCAGAAGGGAGAGATTTCTTGTTCCTGAGACAGTTTTCTGTTAGTCTGTGATTGTCTAATCTAAAGTACAGAAATAGATCTGTAACATCTGACAGAGGCCTAATTTTCATTAGATATGAAATCTGGATTTTTGCCTTAGATACCTACCTGATCTAAATGTTTTTGATAGAGAGGAGCTCTTGAGTCAAGCAGATAAAAACATGGAAAGCAGAAATGCTAAGAAAGTGAAGATAATTAAGTGTGGGCTGGGAGCATGAAGAGAGCAGTAGATTTTTTTGCTCTTGAGACAAGGGCTTTCAAGAGCGGTGTTATGTGGGAAATCAGATTAGGTGAGGGATGATGAGAAAGTCTCCCCTGTTTCTAAAATAGCCTAACCTTAAAGCAAGTTTATAAATCAGTTGAATTTAGTGGACCTATTACAGCTGTGAATGTATCTACTCTTTAGGACTGACCTACCAGTAATGTGCAGAAAATAATTTAGTAGACTCTTGTAACAAGAAAGACATTTTCTTCTTCAAAAGTTGCCTTCTCCTCACATGCTTTTTCTCTCTTTTCCCCTGAGAAATAAGGCATCCGATTGCAGCAGGCAGTGCTTGCATTTCCCGTGGGTCCTTTGCTGTACCCAGCTCTGCACAAAGTAACTGCTAATTGTTGTCAGGATGACAGAAATAGCTGTGCCTGCATCCAGTTAACTCAGAAATGAGTCACTGAATTGTAAGGAAAAGTCGAGCAAAATGCTGTGCCTAGGGAGAATATCCCACTGTCCCCTGTGTGGGTCAGTGTGGGGTTTTTTTTCCAGGTAAAGGATAGAGAAGTGCTATTCCCAAGGGAAGTCTCTGACTCACCTCTATTCCATGCCTGGGAAGGGGCTATAGGAGAAGTTGACAGTTAAATGGGGGAAATGGATCACAGCTATGGATTCTCCTGAAGAACACCTTTTCTTTTAACCCATTTGCTGGGAGTAGCTACCACTCAAAATGAGAGAATTTTGGCAGGCTATGTATCTCAGTGCTACTGTATAGTTGATCCTTGCTAATAACAAAGACCAAGAAAAAACTCGTGGAAGGAGCTGACATTGATCTATTCAGGTTTTTCATCTTCTAGGAGCATAAGAAGGGGGCAGGAAAACTTTGGAAAATATGGAAAATATTAAAGCTCTTCAAACAAGTTCCTTCTGTCATAAATCCTGGCAGTGGTATCCAGTGTTGTGTCACCAAGAATTGCAAGAAAGCTGCAAGGAAAACCAAACTATAGGAAATAATAATAAAACCCTCTCCACTGAGTTGTGACTAAGAACCTGCCATGGAAAACCATAAAGTTTTGTAGAGGGGGTTGGGTCCCAAACCTTGAAAAAGAGAATGGAAATATCCTGCTACACAAATTTTAAAGCCTTCCTCTACAAGATATAACGGGTTTATGACACCTAGGGCTTAATATTAATCTAAATCACTTTTAAACCTGATTGTGTAATATATATGTAAATAAAGTTGCAACTTGCCATATCCCAGTCATTATGTGCTTGTCTGTTTTTTCCATTAATGAGTGATCAGAACTAAAGGTTCATCTAGCTGATGAAGAGAGCAAAAGAAGTAAAATCTTCTTTCACTTTGGGGCTCCCAGTCTTGAATATATGGGTTTTTTTGGTTTTGTTTTGGGTTTGTTTGGTTGGGTTTTTTTGACCTGTATAAGTCAATGCACTATTTGAAAATGCTCATGGATTTTAAAAATTGAATCTCTCTTATCAAGGGAATCTTTCACCATTATATTAGCTCAGATAGAAAATTGATTTCCCTTGAGTAATACTAAAACAGATAAAGCTGAAAACCTGACTAGAAGATGAATATCTCTC
>VZUA01030107.1:6360-24532 GCA_013401035.1 Horornis vulcanius
CATTCAGAATGGCTGTGCAATTGCTAGGTACTGAACTAGCATTAAATTAAATTATGATGAAATTGAGTTTGTCCCTAGAGCATGGGAAAACTGAGCAGGACTCCTTCACCCTTTGCCTTCTCCCCAGCCAGGAATGCACAGATGGGAACAGGTNATGCTGCAAACGTCGATCACTTGCTCTAATTTTCATTGTGGTGAGTTTACGTGGGTTAGGGGTCAATTCCCTAAATGTAAGTGTGCACAAATTGAGAGGTGATGGATAAGTGCCACTACTTCAACCCCAGACACTTGGAAGATGCAACAGGTCACAGTGTGAACCTGACCAACTCCAGACCCTCTCTGGATCTGCACATTGTCACATATGGGTACCAAACCATGAAATCATGACTACTCTTGCTTTTAAGGTCAAGGGAAAAAATAAACCCTATTGTCTATTATTAAGGGGGAAGCTGGAACTAGAAGATCTTTAAAGTCCCTTCCAACCCTATTCTATTAACCAGAGCTGCCAGAGCACAACAAAGATGGTCACAATTGTCTTACCATAGGAGATGTGGGCACAGACAGAGTGTGTGCTTATTCATGTTCATACAGTGGCACAACAGAAAAAGGAGAAAAAAAAACAACCATCTGTCATTGTAGGCCCTTGCTTAATCCTGCAGATTGTTCCTATTCTAAAAATTATACAACGTTTTTAGATTAATAAGGCCTAAGAAAGGACATTACGCACTGCCTCTGGTTCTGTCAGACCTGGGGTATATTACAGCTTGCTGCAGGGAGAGCTGGTAGGAGAAGCAGAACATATGGTGGCACAGGAGCACAAATGCAGAAAGATCAGGAGATCACTAAGCAGGTGATTGAGTCACTGAAATGATGCCCCTGCCAGCAAGACCAGCAGGAGCTGGTAAAGCAGCAGACATCAACCAGCAACACCTCAGAACACTTTCTCACCCTGGGTGCTCTAGAAAGTGCTGGCAGCAGTTCATGTACTTCTCCCCAGTCTCTCTCTTGCAGCTCCCTCTTCCCCTTGTTGACATTGCCTGTGAACCATTTCCACGCCTGAAGCAGCTTTACAAGGTCTCACAACAGCTTGCAGGAAGTGATACAACTGCAAGGACTTTGTTGTTGTTGTTAAAATACTGAAGACGTCAAGAACAAAAAAAGCCCCACAGAGACAACCGGAGAGTTAAAGGTTATCTGAGCCCTAGGGGGGGCAGAGAGGAGGGCATGGCAGGGGAACAGCTTGCACAGCAGTGTGCAGGCTGGTGGCACTTAGAAAAAGTGGCATTTTCTGCTGAAGAAAGGCATTGCTGCCCTTATCACCTTCCATTAACAGCTGTAGAGCACCTCGGGGTGCCCCAGCCAGTGATTACATCTCCCTCCCGTTGCACAGAGAAATGTCCAGCCACTTTCCTTGGCAAGCACTTACAGCAAAATGGATTGAAAGGTTTTCAGGGTTGTTTTGGTAAGACTTGAAGGTTAGTGCAGAGGCAAAACAGTGTGGGAATTTAGACAAATACACAAAACTCTAAATGTTTCCATTCCTCTTTGAGTCTCTTTCACTCCTAGGTCCCGCCAGGAGAACCGCAAATCTCCATCCCACCCTGCCCACATCCACTGGCCCAGGCACAGCCAGGCTCCAGCCATACCATTTTCTCTGCTAAACTAATTTTTTTTTTTCTGAAAGAAACTAATAGCTTTCTAGCTGCTCTTCACCAGCCCACTTCTGTGTGTCCCCCTGCTAGTGGAGTCTGCAGGTGCTGGGGGCACTTGCACACCCCTCACTGCTCCTCCTATGCCACACCACTGCGCTGGGAGTTAAGTGGTTATTGACCATCACCCAGGCAGTCTAGACCAGGCTGTGTAAACAAAATGTGACATCTGCCCACCTGGTTCCTTGGTGTTTAGTTGAGCAGATGTTTCCATGCTCACAGTATGTTTTGTGTGTGAGCGCCTTCTTAATTTTTCTTCCAGTTCTACTCATTGCACTAGTAAATCAGTGCTGATCAGTGAGATGTTGAACTGCTTATTTCCTTCTATTCTGCATACCTACAGGAAACAGTTTTGAACCTCTCCTGTGTTAAACTTTGCCTCATGATGGAATGCAGGTGTTTATTTTTCTAGAGTATATTTTAACTTCCTTTTCCTCTAAACAGAGACCTTTATAAACGGTGTGAAAAACATCTGATAGCACTTGCAGAAGCAGAGCAGAAGCTACCTGCACAGTCAGACTGTGCTTTCCCATACTATTTATGCATCATTTCAGCAGGAAAAAGGATACTCTTCCCTTTTGCTCAAGTGATTTTCATTCTCTCTAAAGCAGGATTACAAACACACTGCAAGCCCCTGAGCATTGGCAAAGACATGCCAGTTGGTGCATTGCTGACACACAAGCCTTTTAGAAACACATCTCACTTTTCATGGGTAGCAGCCACTCATATTTGCTCCTCATTCAAGAAACAATGCGAAAACACAATAGTAACACAAACGTGAAAATAAATCTCCTATTATCATGGCTATGCATTAGATGCACTGACAAGTGCACAGCTCAGGAAATTAGCAACAAAGGTGCAACTTGTGAAGGCAATTACTGCAGGCAGAGTGCAGTGTTAGGTCTTAGGACATTGTGAAGAACTAAAACAAGCTTAACCCCATCCAAAGGACAGCAGAAATAGGGAAAGACAGCATTAAAACCTTTCTTCTTAAACCATACTAAAGGTACTTTAATTTTGCTCAAAACACCTGCCAGTTCCTTCCAGAACAGCAAGCTGACACGCTGAGAGCTCCAGCTAGAAGCGTGTTTTAAGGAGAGTGATCCAGTTTCCTCACATATGAATGTCTGACTTCACAGGCTGTGAGATTTTCATACCATCACACTGCATCACCAAGGTTTGATTTATTCAGCAGCAACTGCAACACCAAAATGTGTTTCATCTCTCTCGATAACACCCGAATGCGGAATGGGTGCACATATCATCAGCTACTCACTGATATAAAAACACTGGGATTTATGGAAGTAAAAAGCCAGGGCTTTGAGAAGGGTTATCTATGTAAGTGCCAAATCAGCATTTAGACCTATGTCTCTCTTTTTCTGATGTTGAAAAGGAAACAGTCATGCTATGCCATCATTCTTTCACCTGGGAAATAAAAATATTGTTGTTAAAGTGTATATTGTTAAAAAGGACTTTGCACTTTGGAGATTTTACTCATGGACCATTGAAATGACTTTACAGAAAGGATGAGGAGGCTGGCAATGTCCTCCTCTTATGTGTGGGTAAATCATGGCACAGACAGGTTAAGCAACTCACCCCCAAAAGGCAATGATTAGCAAGTTTGTCCTCAGTTTCTACACTTTAAACACTCACATTCCTTTCCATGTGTCACCTCAAACAGTGTTTGTTATAGAGGAGACAAAATCAATGACCTTGACTGTGACTACATAAATATTGCAAGGCAACAACTTCAACTCTGTTTTTTTCCAACAGCTTGTCTTCAAAATGCTTTTTCAGCCTATGCCATCATCAATGAAGGGTGAATAAAAAGTTCCAAGATGCATCTTTTGGAAGTAATTCTTGTGATCTGGACACTTCCAAAAGGAATACTAGATTGGGAGATTTGTTAATTTAAGAGCTGCTAAAAAGGAACAACTGTGAAAAGGCATCCTGAGAACATGTAGCAATGCATTGTCTCTCTCTGGAATCCCCCTAGTAAACCCACAAAATATTTCTGTTGTCAACAATGAGCATTGTATAATTTTTTTTTTGAGGACATAATAAGTATTTCTGCTTTTTGATAGAGGAAGTACAAAATACAAAAAAAAAAAAATCTTTCTACTTCATTAGGATTTTTATAAAATAGTTCTTTGTTTAAAAGGTTAAAATAAAATGAGCAACCTGCAATACCATGGCATCATTGCAGCTAAGTTCTTGGTAAACACAGCATATACTGAGATGATATCTGCTTCTTCAGATTAAATATATCTCGTCCTCAGATTTATACTGGCAGTTTATAGGTTCTGCAAATGACTGTCTCAGCAGTGCAAAGTAATTCCACCCTGTCATATTTGTCTTTGGAAATTGTAACAAATTATGGTGATTTATAACATCAAACTCAACTCTTCCATTTTTTCCCCAGATGGGAACGTCGCTGATGGCGAGATGCTGGGCCATCCATTTAGGCTGTGTGGAGGGTGACAGTGAAACATGTTTCATCTCTCTTGCCTGACACTCTCTTTCCCTTTGAGGGGAGGCTGTCAGCATAACTCAAACTGTCAAGGCACCTTTGTAAGGGGCCTGAAACAAATCTAAAGCTCTGCTACCTGCATGCCTACTAATGAGGTGTGACTCCCCAGCCCTGCCTGCCTGGCCTCCAAGAAGCTCAGTGCCTCTGACCCCTTCTCAGTCAATAGAAGCCAAACCATCATTTGTCTCGGGGTCAGGACGGGCAACCAACAGAGGAGAAAACTTTGGGGAGACTCCATGTGTTCTGCTGCTTTGCTGTGCTTTGTCCAGGAAAAACACATCTCGTGGCAGCATTGTGAGAGCTGAAAGAAAGCCCACCTGGGGGTTAAACCAACCTTGAAACACTCTCTTAACCACTTGCCTAAGGCAAGTATGTTCTTCTTGGCAAGTGAAGCACCTAGATTTTTTTTCAGTAAAGTATTTCTTCTCATAAAAAAAGATGAATAATAGATTATGTCCTTTAACTGAAAATTTTCCTGGTAGCTTTTTAAAGCAGGAGAATGCTGGATTAGTATCAAAATAAATATATTACTGTTTCTAATATTAGAAAGGGAGGGAAAGACCTGGCTCAAGCAGTGTGAGATAGGCATAGCTTAATTTTTGCAAAATAACCCATAGAAGTTTTCCTGTGGTAGCAGGAAGATGCTGCTTACCTTTTGCAAGGTCCAGACCTCTATCTTAATATATGCCATTATATTTTGAAAGTCCCCATTTTGTCAAAGAAACCAATTCCCAGGAATCCTTGCCTGCAGGGTCCTATGGAATGGCAGAAGCAATATATGACACAAATAGGCTAAACTAGACCCAGCTCTCAGTCCACCTTGGGAAGATGAATTGCTCTCAGTTTAGGAGCTCAGCAAAAATTGGTATTTATTTGCCACCAATGATGGTGTTACAGATCCCAGCTTATGGCAGAGATTACTCACAGAGCTGTACAGAGGGAAAAGTCAGGGAGGAGAAAGGGAGGTTTTAACACCCTCCATCAGAAATATTTCCTGAGCTGCCTCTGCTTCAGTAAAATAGATTTCACATGATGTGAATGGAAAAATGGAAAGCTGAGGAACTGAAATATCCAAAATCTACCAGCCAACTTGGGTGTAAATGTGTCATGTGTTTCATCACAGGAGTGGCAGTGCTTCAGTCATTCCAGCTGTGCATGAGAGCCCTCGTGTTTCCTGCAGAGGCTGGGAGGGTGTGTTCAGTGATTGCCAGCACCACACACGAGCAAAAAGGAAATAAATTGATCAAGGATATCCTAGACAATTGCACCCTCCAAGATTAAGTAAGCAAGTAAATAAATACATAGAACAACTGTCAAGTGCAATCAGTCCTGAGATTATTCTTGAAAAAGTGGTTTTATTTCTCACCTCACCATGGCTGCAGAGGATTATCATCTGACAATTTTTGCTTATTTTCACAGCAGCTTGATAAAATGTGTGCAGGCAAGTCTGTACATGTCTATTTATTTTTAACATGCTAAGTCTAACATGCCACATGTAAGGTGGCAAGAAAGGAAACAATTTCACCAAAATTACACAATGTAAAACAAATAATTGGAATACCTACATTAAATACAATTTGCATGAAGATTGCATTATACAATTGCTGACATGCTGCAGAGAGGTATTAGGTTTAAAGTAACTATGTTTAGAAAGCAATTTGCAGAATTTCTGCTCTTTTTGCTGGTTCGAAAAGCAGTGATAATATGTTTTTTTCAGCTGACAAGCGAACAAAAAACAATAATTGAATGGTACCATTTTACCCACAAGGCAAGCTGATAATTAGAGGTTTAACAGATAGTTTGGATTTAATCTGAGCAGTGGCAGCTACTCCTTTTGATTTTTTTCTTGTTGTTGTTTAGGGACCAAATAAAGCTGTGTGTTTTGTTGTCCTGTTCCTCCTTCCCCCCCACCCATTGCCACCCCTGCTCCCCTTTTTAAGAACAATGGGAAAAACAAGTTATTTATTTTCCTGGCTCATGTCTGACACTGCCCCCCTGAGTGCAAACATGGAGAATGGTTATGCACTAACAACAGGATAATGCCTGAAGAATGTGCATATGAAAAAAATGTAAGAAAGAAAGGGAAAAAAAATACCTTGGGCAGGGGACAGGCAGCCATGCCAGGCCACACCTTTCTAGGGCACAGGAGGGGGTGCCCAGCCCAGCCTCCTCCCTCCCTGCAGGATGCTGAGTGGGAGGTCACTGGTGGTGACTTGTGGCACTTGTGCCACCTCAGACTGGGGCTTGCACAGCAGGTTGAAGGTGATGCATCTGTTGGGTGCATGCTGTCAAAATCCCTAAAATCCTGGCAGGGAGAGGGAGGAACAGACTGACAGCACATTGTTCATTGTTCACACTGATCACCCAAACGGGGGGGCAGGCACAGCTCAGTGATGGGAAGGGCCCCAAGTCACAGCCTTCAGGTGTCACCCATCACCACAGTGGATTCCCAGCCCATCTCAAGTCACACGAAACAGGAAACCTGGGCCAAAAATGAGGACACTTTTTTCAGCTCAAAAGGCGCAAGATGATGCCCCAACTATTTCATATTCTCCTTTCCCAAGAGGAATAGCTGTTCTTTCAGTCCAATGTGCCTTTTTGCAACAGCAGGTTTTACGTATGCTGATCCATGGCTGAATTTTTAGGAGTTATATTACTGATCTCAACAGTAAAATAAAACTACTGTTGAAAAATACAGTCTATTAAACACTAATGAGTATATAAACCTATTTTATAAAACCACAGAGACTTCCTGGAGGGCTAGTCAGACCAGACAAAGAGTGAAGACTATGCAGGCCATTCCCTTTCGAGCTATTTCCAATTGGTTTTATATTGTGTCCAGAAGTGGAATTCTGGTTTTGCTTTTGGCTTTTAATAGTTTATTGTGCCTGAAAGTGAGATCAATTAAAGCATCTTCAGAAATCTTAGGCTTAATTGGAGGCCAATTAAAAACTTCAGCAATATACAGATGATAGTACTCATTATTAAACATGTTTATTGCCCAAAGAATTTACATTGAATAAAAGTGTTCTCATCGCTTGAACCCTGGTTTACATTTGGGGATGTAAGCTGGAGACTAAAAAATTTGGTAGCGCTTCACTGCTCACCTTACATATGATTTATTTTCTTTTAAAATGTTTGCAAACTAGGCAAGATAGGCGAAGTTTGAAGTACCAATTATTTTTCTTGAAATAAAATTAGAAAATACAGAGCTTTTTCATTTGAAGACTATATTAATACCTAATGCATAAGTCATTATTAATATTACGGTAATGAGTACCAAGTGAATTAATGATGGCTGGCTGCTTATTTTAAAATTATTCACATTTTTTATGTTTATTCTCAGCTCAGCCATTATGCCCTTTTTATAGGATATGTGCTTAAAGAGCAGTTGAATTCAACCTGTAATAGAAGCACAAGAAAAAGTCATTGGGAAAAATAGTTCACATGGGAACAATTAGCTTGCAATATTCCCTACTATTTCACCCCTTGCTTTAAATGTGTATGTCAGAGTGGACATTTTCCATTCCTCTGTTAATTGACAGAAATAGTAGCTCGTGTACTTTCAGAGGCTGCCTGCTCAGACTCCAGAGCACTCCTTTCTCCGGAGATGAAAGAAAAGAAAATCAAATGTGATTCTTCCAAATAAGAATGCAGTGTATTACCACTCAGTTATTAGGGAAGAAAAGTACTCCTCTGAATGCCCAACATCAAGGTCTAATTCCTAGACCTACCACAGTAATGAAAGTAATGAAAGACCCACCTGAGTAATGAAAGTCACTGACAAAGTCACTTAATCTCCCCATGCCTCAGTATCCAAAGTCACACAAATGAGTCTCAAGGCTAGAGGGAACTCAAACTATGTCTCATGCTAAAAATAATAATAAATTTGACATCAAACCTGCAGTCTGATTTTCTGAGACTGTAGCAGGACTTCTGGGTGAGTGGTACATGCTGAAATCCAAGCCATTGCTTCAGGTTGTAAAAACACATTGAGGAGACAAAGTTTGGGAATAGCTGCCTGAAGATATTTTGGTAAGTTTCCAGTAGTGCTCCCTTCCAACCAGCCTAAAGGGTGTCTTTTCTGGGCTGTGTGTAGCCTTGACTTGTTCTCCACACCTTGGAGTTCACATGGTTGCTTTCACATCCACCACGAATCCCCACATATCCAATTTTATGATATCAATCATTGTGGAAAATAAATTTCTTGAGAGAGCTCTTCAGAGACATCAGGGTCATTCTCAGCCCCTCTGGAGCCCATAGGAATATCTAATCAGGCAAATGTTCTGGCATGTGTTACAGACTGAAAGGACCCAGTTTTGGTAGGCAATAGGCCCACTGTGATCTCTGATGAACCACATCCAACACTGATTTTCTTATGTCAGCAATCCAGAATTGATCATGGAGCCTTTGCAGCCCTTGCAACTGCCATCAACAATTCCAGAAATAACACACTACATGTAAGAGTTATTTAAAAACCCCAAAACCAACAATGCATTTTATTATGGGGAACTGGTGCACAGCTTCTTTTACATTCAATTTGTGATGGCAAGAGATTTAGTAACATGTTGCCTACAGTCACAACCCAGAATAGACTTGCCATTTTCTCACAAGTTCTTTTCTGGAAAAGAAATCACCACGTGGGGTATTATGTATGGAAGTAAGAGGATCTATAATGTATTATGTATGTAATTTTTTGTGTATAAGGATATGTATAAAATATTCACTTCACACTTCTGTTGCTTGAGGGATGGCGATATGAAAGATGCAATTCAAGGGAAAAAAAAGATTAGAAATAGGGCAATGCTGTAGTATTTTGTCAGTTGTTCATAATAATTTTTTTGGTCTTAAACAGCCCACTGGACGCCCTGGGGACAACCAAGCCCTGACTTTTCTCAGCAGTTTGAATCTCTTTTTTCAGCAATTTATTAGACAGCCAGATTGTGTCTGACAGCACCCACAGCAACAAGTAGTTAATACTTCTGCAGTGTTAATTCACCCCATTGTGTTTGGGATTGCAGGGGTGGAAATGATCACACAGTGAAGTGCTGCAAAATGCAATCCCTGTAGACACATTGGGGTTGAGTTAAAGGACACGAAGCACTTAACTCTGAAACCCCGTACTTTTATCCAAATACTCTAACAGCATGTTTTTGTGGTTTAGTTTCTTTTGGTTTTATTTTATGACATAGAAAAAGTTAGATGCTTATCTGATGCACAAAAAAGTTGCTACATGCCTTTGGTTCCAGGTTGGGATGAGTTTCTATATTAAAAAAAAAAAAAAACTATATACAAAAAAAAAGAAAATGAGAAAAAGGAAGCAGGAATTAGTAACCTTCCCTTTCGCATGTCACTTTGGCCCCACAGAAATGTGGTCAGACAATGGGAATGAGGTGGTTCTAGATTAAAGTCCTGGCAGAACACATTAATGAAAGCTGATTTACATGTTAATAACTTGCAGCAATGATTTTCCTTTCCTAAGTGTGTTAATTTCCCTTCTTATCCCTCAGCACAGTTTTTAAGATGCTATGAAGATTGGTGTTATCAGCCCTCCCAGGATGGGCAGATAACAGGTTTTTCTCTCTGTGGCTGTCAGATTACAGTGAAACTGGCTTTTCTGCTAACAACACAGGCATGTTTATATGAAGCCAGGTCCCATACAGAATACTCTCTCAAAACAGGACAAATCATTCTTAGCTTCTGTATCTATCCTTTAAGGTCTGGGCAGACGGCCTCAGGATGCATAAGTGGGAATGAATTGTACAGCATATGGAAATATGCTCTACATGTTGACGTGGAAATAGGCGACACTCATGTTAAAACAGCAACACCTCATAGAAAATTATTTTCTTATGCATATTTTCTGTGTCATGTTCCAAGCCATGTCCTGCCCCTAAACAGATAGCTACAGCAGTTAGCACCTATTTGTCCTTGGGGACAAGAGCTATATGTCCTTTTCTACAGAAAAATGTTCCAGCTTGCTTCAAGCACTTCTTCTACCCAAGGCCAGATTACATTTTCTGCAGAAAGAACTTTCCAAACAGGAAACCCCACCTGAAATTCCCAGCCTCCCAGGGGTTCCCCAAGGTAGGCACCTTTACAGTATCTTAACCCACAGTAACCCTTTAGGGACATGATGTAGCCCTATGTAATGGTGGATGGCTTGAAGGAATGCCTGTTCTAATTATTTGTTACATAATAAATGTCCATTCAGTAATATAACTGCAGCACTGATTTATGTTATAAATTGGCATCTACATTTCATAAATAGTTTCATTTTAATGGCTTATAATTGCTACATATTTTCAAGTTATACAGTGCAAAAAATGCTGGACTGGATTCAAAATATGTTGGCATGCATGCAATTACTGAAAATGGGGAGAAAACCCAGAGCAAATATTTAATTTAGTATTTGCAGCACTGTAGTGTTATCAGCCTGCACAAATGCTATAATTGTCATCTGTAAAAAGACCAAAGCAAAGTGTTCTGAAATAGAAAATACATCTCACATGTCATGGCCTAATCCATCAGTCACTGTATTCCCATGTAATCTTTGCCCAGCTGAAGTCAATGGTGTTAGTTATCAAACTGGGCTGACAGGGCTGAATGGAAGTGATAAAAAATGAAAACCTTTTAATGAGAATTTTTAGTCCCTGGGCCTGATCCTGTCAGTACTTTCTATTGGACATGCTGCTTACTCCTGTGAGTAAGCACAGGATGAGTTTGCTCTTGCTCTGCCTGTTTGGAAGTGCTGGTAACATAACTCTGCAGTTTAACAAAACCCAAAAGTGACAACCCAGAGGACAGCAGCCTTAGCAGCCCTGCCTGTCACACACCTGCAATCCAGCCTCCTGCTGTTATCCCTCATCACTCAGAAACATCCCAAGCACAGCAGCACCTCCCTTCCTGATGGTCATGCCAAGGACAACGTGTCAGAAGAATGCCCATCATGTTTCCTTTGGAGCTGGTGTGTGGGGGAGCAGCACTGCAGTGTCCCAACTTTTCAAAGGGTGAGAGTGCCAGGGACAAGCCCAGCTGAAGCCCTTTCCATGGATGCTCTCCCAAGCTCACCTCTCTCTGATGCATGGCTCACTGTCCCTACCTCATGCTGCTCTAATCACACCTCTGAGTTAAATACAACCTCTCTCCTTCCCTTGGACTCATTAACATAGTCCAGGTGAGAAACACACTCTAACCTGGACTATGTTAATGATTCAGATTTCAGGACAGCCACTCTGCCAGGTGACTGGCATGGCCAAACCAGGGTGAAGACTGTGGTGGGAGGAGAAAGGAGCAGGCAGGATTGTTTCATCATCTCAGTGATGCTATCATGGTTTCCTTAAGGTTTTCACAACAGGGTGAATCAATGGGAATAACTTCAGCAATGTTTTTCTCACTGGGCTTTTAAAATCTCATCTCTTTTTTCATCTAATCTAACAGAGTAGGAAAATTCCTCCACGTCATACACAGAGGAGAAGAAGGAGGTGCTGAGAATACGTAACCACCCTGATCTTGGTGTTTGATCCCTCCAGGATTCTTTTGCCCTGGTGGATACTGTAGGTCCTCCCCACTGTAAATTGCACCACTCTCTTGAGTTCATGTGGGCTTTTCTCCCCGCTGTTTTGGGGGCTAACAGAGTACCCTCCCCACACTAACCTGTTTGGACAGCAAACAAGCTGATAAAACAAGATTAAAATATAAGTGCACTTGGGAAGAAAAATTATGGAAGTTTTCCATAGGAGAGGGGTATCACTTCTTGTGAGATGTATTTTAAGAGCATCCACAGGAGTATTTTTTGAAAGCCATATGCTACTTATTCACATGCGTATGACAGAACTCATATATGAGGAGTGATACAGAACACAAACGTAGGTGTTGCACATATCATATGTGCATATGCTCGTTGCCTGTTCCCAAATTCGGTTTCTTAAAAGCTTCATTACATGCACACCATTTTCAGGTTTACATGTACACCATTTTCAGGTTCAGTATTTGGTTACCTTTGGTTTAAGAAAAATGCATTGAGTTTGTGATTAACTTGTTCAAAAAGATGTGGAATCTAAAACTTTCTTACTGGCAGAATTACAGTAGTTGTTTTTATACAAAAATTATGTCAAAGTAGGACTAAATCTTCAAGATTATTTAATTAATCATTGTATGAATTGGGGCACCACCAGATTGGAACACCATGAAACAGTGCAAGTTCACCCTCTTTCATCTCCATTGTGCTTCATTTCCTTTCCCTGGTGATCACAACTCATGAAACTGCAGTTCAGTTTCCAAGAAACTGCAGTTCATCTGCAAGTTGATAGCATTTACTTTTCTTAATTGGCAAAAAAATTGACCCTAATCCTACTAGGACTAAAGCAGAGTGTGNTTAATTAATCATTGTATGAATTGGGGCACCACCAGATTGGAACACCATGAAACAGTGCAAGTTCACCCTCTTTCATCTCCATTGTGCTTCATTTCCTTTCCCTGGTGATCACAACTCATGAAACTGCAGTTCAGTTTCCAAGAAACTGCAGTTCATCTGCAAGTTGATAGCATTTACTTTTCTTAATTGGCAAAAAAATTGACCCTAATCCTACTAGGACTAAAGCAGAGTGTGAATCATTTATATGATGTAACATTTTTTATGATGAATCTCCTAATTCATTTATAGCAATCTCAGGGAACGTGAGGAACGAGGCTGCTGAAGCAGGAGTGAAAAGGCAGCCCACATTGAGGAGCCGAAGCAGAGGTGTCCTGGCCACAGACCTGCACCACAGAGCAGATCCTCAGCCTCGTGGCCAGCAGGTGATGCTCAGCCAGGGCAGCCATTCCCCCACTTCTCTGCTGTTGCTCTCAGACAAAAAGGCCTTAAAAGGGCTTGCATGGGAAGCTACTGACAGGAAGAGCAAGTGCTTGAGCCAACAGTCTTTTGGTTGCTCACAATATTACCCAGAAAGTAGCAGGCAATCAGCCAAGATAAGCGGGAGACTGACATGAGAGGACACATTTTTTCTTAATTCACTACTTCCTCAGATGTAGTTATTTTTTTACCACATTTAGACTGTAATTATTGTAACCATTTAGTTACAGATTTCAGCTTTTAAATTGTCAGCCCTCAGAAAAGCTTAATGAGCTACAGGAGGACGTAAACTTTGTGCTTTTCCACTGGTGAAGCAAAGCAGAAGGTAGAAAAATCAATGATTTGAACATCTCTGCAATTATACTACTCCTTAGCACCTGAAGACAGACCTCTGTTTCCCAGAAATTGTTTGTCTAGTATTAAAATTTGAAGAAAACTTTAATCCTCTATAGAATTTTATCATATTGCTTTACAGGATCTTGCTCTACCTCTGGTCAAAGGCCCAGTACTCTCAATTCCATGGAAAATATTAAGCATATATTTGAATGCTACATGAGATGGAAAGACAAGAGAAATTACAATCATAAGTAGAAAATAAAGTCACTGTACTAAGGAAGGCAGTTCAAAATAAACAATGTACTTTTTCAGATGAAATATTAACCCTTAATCAACAATAAATTACATAATGACATCCTCTTTTCCCTACAAAGCTAACACAAGCAGCTTTTGCATGGTGAAAAAAATGCAAAAAAAAGTTTAAAGGCAGTTATGGAATGTAAAATACAGTAAATAAGTAATGCACCACTTTAAACTGAAAAGAAAAAAAACAACATTTGGAACAACTTTTCAGAGAAGAAAAATAAAGAGTAGTCCTTTATGCCAATACAGACGTGAGTTAGAGAATAGCTGATTGAAACACTTCATCACAAAAGATGTGAGAACAAAATAGAACAGATACTTAAACAATTTTTAAATTTCCTCCTTTTTTCCAAGCAAAAATTTTACTCAAGAAGAATTTTAGTATGAGCATTACTCGTCTGTATTTACAATGTTAAGGAACACTTCACAGATCAGTTGAACCAGCGTTACTTGCACATGGAATGGCTCTGGATAGCAAAGGGACTCCATGTTCATTTAATTCAAATAGGAAAGGCAAGAGGAAAAGCCTGGCTGGCAGATTTATTGATTACATTTCACCAAGGACCAGCAAAAGGCAAGCACTCTGAAAATCCCCAAAGGTGATCATTAGTACTGAGTAACTGTCACTAAACATTAGCACCATCAGCAGACTGGAACTAAAAGAAAGTGTGATGCTTTAAATGTGAGGCCCAGGAGGGATTGCCTGTGGTCTGAAGAAAAAATGGGACATCTTACATCATGGCATCTGTGTTTGAGACAAATGAAATGCTTTATATATATATAAAATACATGTAAAACATATATAAATTCATGTGTATATAGAGAGACATAAAATTGGTCTAGCATAGTCAGGCAAATTGGGCAGGTCTCCCTACTATAAAACATAAAATTAATGTGTCAAGCTAATTTCGCGGTCCACTTGCCTGGAGCTGATTAGGACCAAATTAAACTTGGTCCTAATCAGCCAGAGTGCTTTGCAGGTAATACAGAAATCCATGGGATATGCTTATTACTGTAAAAAGCACATGCACGTTATCTGCAAAAGCAGTGTAAGAAGAGGTTTACCCACATAATATGTGGTTTCACACTTTCTAATGCATTGTTAGCTCACCTGTTTTTGGTGGATTTTTTTTTGAAAGTCCCATGTTTCCACTGCACAGCAGAATCAGACATCAAACAAATGATTTTTTATTTTTCATACTTGAATTCGACCTTTTGATCCTTGACTTGGCCGAAAGAGCACTTTCTGTATCTGAGGCAATGAATTTAGGTTTTACAGGAAGAGAAAGTATATGAAAGGTTTTGTCACTTCCCATTAGCTATTTGTCCCCCCTTTTTTTATCACGTCCTGTGATTCCCATGTGTGTGCTTTTGTTCCATGGGAAACAGCAGACACAATACCTTTTGTACTGCTGGCAGACAACTCCTTCTTATAGAGATACACTGCTGCTTTTTGTGCACTCGAAGCATCACCTCCTCCAGGAAAAAGCCTGTTTGAATTCCACCCTCTTGGCCAGTCTAAAGCCCTCACTCCAAACACAATATCCCAACAGAAAAAGTTATTTCCTGCGGTGACCCAGCACCAGCCCCTTTCATCACAGGGCCACAACAACAAAGGCACAATGCTGTTAAAGGTCCTTCCTCCCCCGGTGGTACCTGGCAGTCACAGCAGAAAACAGGAGACATGGGAATAGGCTCTGGGAAGGCACATTCACCAAGAGCTTCTAATCACTGTGAGCCTTCTCCCACCTTGTGACATGAACAGGAACAGAGCCACTCCATCATGCTAGATAGAGGGCTGTCTGCAGTGTGGAATCCAGTGAGCATTAAGGGTGAGAATTTCATGACCTTGACAGACTCATGTCTCATGAAGCAAATCTCAGCACTAAAACCTGAAATTAGGTGTGTGTATAAATAGGTATCTTCCATAAAACAGTGTCTAAGGCAGCAAAAGGAAGATGAGCTCTGGGAAGATTCAAATTCCATGGTACAATGAAGAAAGCAAGCCAGCAGTGTGGTTTCTGGGGTACTGCATCAAGGGTTGAGGATTCAGATTTACTGCTCTTCACTGAGGTCACTTGAGTCACTTCAGGGCCTTCTGCTTCTGCTTCTGCCTTCACTTCTGCCATTAGGACAATGAGTCTGGTCATCCCTGACCTGGATGACAAGTTCTGGATGAGAGACTCATGCCTGAATGGACACTCCTGCAATCTTGTAAACTTTATGGACAGTTTACACATCAAACAGGACCCTGCTAGAAATCAATTCTTTAAAATCAAGATAACAGTGAATACAAGAGTAGGTTTACAAAAATGCACTGATTTTACTGGGAATGGGAGCAGCTCTGCAAGGTCCAGCTCAGTTGTCTTCAGCTGTCTTACATTCTATTTTCCAATTCCAAATTGTATGTCTAGGCTTCCTCCCTAGAGAGATGGCTAAGAGGCAGCTTTACAAAATCCCTACTAATATGCCAGAACCTGTTTTTTCATCTTCAGAACCTATTAATTTTGTATCTGTTTCAATGAGTTAAGGTTGAAAAAAGGACCACTGGCTCAAAAAAACCCCAAGAAAGGTATTTCCATTTGATTATCTTTTCTTTCAATTTGTCTGACAGCAACTCGTCTCAGCATTAAGGTGATGCTCTTAAACAGTGACATTTTCACTCAATTTTAGAAACACATTATTTCTGAATAATGAACTCATGTTTATAATTGGTGCAATCTTAAAAAAAAAAAAGAAGTAACTTTTCAACACTTTTCCACGTCTTCTCCCCATATTTCCATATTGCAGGACAATATTGGCAATTATTATTTAAGTCAAAAGAGAAAAGCAAAATAATTTACATCATTCATCACAGCTCCCTTGAATGAATAAATTACAAGACACCATGGCAAATCAATCGTGGGGAAAAGAACAATCTGCATCAAACACTGTATTTGTGTGCATAATCTTTTTAATATTTCCTGACCTCGTATATCAAACCAGCAGATTGAATTCCGTGAACTTTAAGTAATACAAATCTGTTTATCTCAAAGTCCTGTGGGGAAGCTCTAATCTAATCAGTGAAATTCAGGACACAGCCACAGGAATAAAGATAACAGACCTCAGCAAAAGTTACAAAATCTGTTTGCCATTCAACTTAGTTCACAGAGTCAGTAAAGTTTTAGTACAGGAATCATCTCCTAAGGTTGTATGGGTGACTCTTATGCAGGAGGTCCTGGTTACTCATACTCCAACAGTGGCGCCTAAGGATTTGTCAGCAGACCTTTGCCAAGAGACCTTTTGTTCACAGAATATTCACAGAATATTCATAGCTGGATCCATAAGGATCATCAAGCCCAACTTTTAAGTGGGTGGCCCATATACAGGGATCAAACCCACAACTGTGGTGTTATTTGGACCATGCTCTGACCAGCTGAACTAATCTCAGGGTCACCTTTGCCTTCTTTGGGAAAAAAATTAAGCATCCCACCTGCTCTTCCCTTTTGGAAGACATTTTTTTACCTTATTGTCAGTCTCAGCCAAGGAGACAAGGAGAAGTTGTCCAGGACCAAGCCTTTTTGCTTTTAGAGGCTGCCAGTGCTCCAGGGCAGGAAGGCATGGGATGTGAGAAAGGATATGAATGAACTTGTCTTCAAAAAGATAAAACCCAAGTATTCAGTCTGAATTGACCAAGGGAAACACATTTCCTGTTTGTGAGGAACACCTATATGAAGAATGTACATGTGAATCTGAATTACTGGAGTTCACTTCAGGGCTTCCAGAAAACTTAGTGATGCAAAACCCTCCACAACTGTGGTCCCTCCATCCTGCAGAAAGTTTGTATGCCAAGACAGGCTTGGTCTACTGCAGAAGTAGAAGCTGCACTCATCTACTCTCTGCAAATGTGTCATTCTCTAGGGAATAGATCTTAGATGTAAACTTCAGCAGGACTCTTGTCTGCCTTTCCTAAGGGATGCAGCATATGCCTGCCCTCCTGCTGAACAATCACTCAGTGTCTCCTAACATCTACATATCCACTCTTATTTTTTCCTGCGTTAAATCCTCCCTTATAACTGCCTGCTTCAGGGTCACAGCTCTCTAGAGACTGGTATTAAGGGGATTCAAGCAGACTGAAAAAGAAATAGACCTCAGAGTTAATTTTGATATGTTCTGCACAGATCCATGGTCTATCAGTGCTTCAGAGTGTGCCTGAGTGATGACAATAAATGGAGACCTGAAAGTGAAATGATCTAGCCCTGTTTCACAGATGAAGGAGTGGAACCCTTTAAGTGTTAACTCCTGGTTGACTTGCTCAAAATCATAAAAGAACTCGTGAGCACATAAAAATTTGAATTCAGACCACTCACATTTATGGTAAAATATTTTGGTTTAGGGCCTTGGTAGATTTCCAGGAGTAGGAGAAAACATGATTTTTCTTTCTCCCTGGGAAAAAAAAAA
>VZUA01030123.1:0-14854 GCA_013401035.1 Horornis vulcanius
AAAAACCACAAAAGACTATCTTGACCCAGTGATATCATGCTTATTGTACAGCTTCTCTTGTTATCAATATAATTTCTTATTTTTGTTACTCTTCGATAGTAAAATCAATATGGGACAACTTTAAAACTGTCAAGGCTCAGACTTTTTGTATATAAAGCTGTCAGTCTTTCCAGAAGCAGCCACTACTTTATAGAACCAGAATGCTTTTACAGAAACCCACCAAGGGTGTCGTCAGCACCTTTAAACTATTTTTATTCTTTATTATTCCTTGCTCTGTGCAGTGCTCTGGACTTCCAGTGTGCTACACATTCTCAGGTACAGGACAAAGAGACAGCATGTGCTACCAAGTTTGCAGCTGAAGGTGAAATTTCCTCTCTAATGAAATAAGTATTTAAAATATTTTAGTGTCATTTTGGTTTTGGTTAGTTGGGTGGGTTTTTTGTTAGATTGGGTTTGGGGTTTTTTGCTGTGGATTTTTTTTTTTTCATGATGGCTGATACTAAAGCCATAGGTATTAAAATGGCAATAGAGCTATTTTAGCTCTACAGAGGAACAAAAGAAAATTGCAACCTTCCCTTTCAAATACTTAGACAGAAAGACAGGTTTGGGTTTTTGGGAGCCAGACACTCCACCGATGTGTGTCAGAACATCATCTCATGATGCAGGTTCAAAACGGAGAGAAGAGACAGACAAGACTTCCAGAGTGGTCCAAAAATTCAAACAGAAGAAGAATAGTTGCATCGGCACTGTTTTCATCCTACAGCAAGAGAATGAAGCGATCTGAAGTAATTTTTATTCTCTGCAGTCCACTGATGAAAGCGATTTTCCTGCCTAAAACAGCAGTGCCCTGCACAGACCGCACCACCCCAGCCGGGCAGGCACAGCCCCGCTCTCCTGGAAGGGGCATTCCAGAATTTGGGACTCCACCACTGACAGGCGAGAAGGGAGAAAAGGCAACTCGTGCTCAACGTGAAGCCAGCTCATAAAAAAGGCAAACAGCTTGGCCCGCGACTGAGAATTAGGTGTTAACCGTGCTCTGCCTGGGGCATTGTTTATCAGGAGACTTTCAGCAGCTGGGATGTGCTTATCCTGTACTTCCTGAATAAAAAAAAAATCTTTAAATATTAATGGAGGACATAAATAGTTTGCTTTCTGAGCTTCTTTTTCAGCCTTTTTTTTTAATATATAAATATGTACAACAGAACTTTCATATTCGCTGGCTTTGTTTTACGAATATTGGGTATTCTCTACAGAATTAAACAAAATATAATACTTAAAGAAAAACCCACATGTTTTCCTGACATGTATTCCGATTAAACTAAGATTATAAAATTATGACTGGACATCACGACTTAGTGAAAGCTACATAAACTCTCCAGCCATAGGCACGCATTAAAAAAATCTTTATAGAGGAAAATTCTGAACATACCTGGACTTTTCTAACTGTAAACAGTATGACTCTAAGAAACCTCAAATCTCTGCTGAGATATGTGAAATTAGAAGTGAACGTTTCTAATTTTGCATCACTGAATTTGATGGCAGTTTTACCATCAATTTAGATGAGCTATTTGGAAAGAATTTAGACTCTCCAATGTTAAATTTATTTCTTTGGGAGTTGCCAAGCTGAGATTTTGTGGGGTTTTTTTTCCCCCCATTCCTTTGTTTTCATCTAACTTTTGGAAACACACAAAAAATAAAGGTCAGAGACCAGAACACAGGACTCAATCTAAGCTTCAGTGACATTAAGTTTTGATGCTCTGTTACTCAAAGGGCAATGATGGCTGTTACATTTAATCCATAAGAGTGATTCACATCTGGAGTGTTGCAAAATTCAATTAGAGAATTGCACTCCCTCTTGAGTGCATGCACTCCATTTGCTGTAGTACTTAGGGTTTGGAAATAATATATATGTATAAAAATATGTAAGTTTTATATTTGTATTTTTATAAAACATAAATACATAAAATATCTGCATGTGATTCTGATCATCAGTGACTGCAGAGGAAATGGGTGTAAATGGGAGCTCTCAAATGAGGCTGAGCATTCCTGCCTTGGAAAAAGCCACTTTGGGTGAATGTACACGAAAGCTGAAACTGTGAGCTAGGGACTGCAAGACTGTTCTCATAATGTTTTGAACTTCCAAATCTGTTTCAAAGACCAGACCAAGACACACTGAGGAACCTCTGTGAGCTTGTCCAGGGCTTGGGCACCGCAGGCTATGGGAGACACTTCCCATGGGAGCTTCCCCTTCTCAGATCTGGGACTGCGACACCAAATCCGAGCCAGAGCACCCATCATTCTCAATTTCAAATGATTTCCACAAGACACATCATGATCAACACCTTGGCAAATCAATTCTGTGAGTGCTATCACTGCAACCAGCCCATGGATAAAGGCTGCTCTCATGGCTAAGGCAGGTGGAAATCAGATTTTATAGCAGCTGATCTGTTGGTAACTGAACTGGTTCACAGATAATTTTTTTTCTTTTCAGCTTGCACTTACTACTCCAGGTACCATCAGTACCCAATGTATTTTGGAAACAAAATTTATTAATGAATGCCACTGAGTTGATGTTATTTACGTGGTTGACAAAATGAGAAACATGCTGAACAGATTCTAGAACAAAGGAGAGGAAAATAAATGTGTGTGCGTATACATAGACACAGCTGTAATCCCAAATTGGACTTTATTTTGTTCTCTGTCTGTCTACTGCTCAAATAGTTATGTTCAGGAAGCTCTGAAGTGAGCCACCTTTTCTATGGCAACAACACTAAGAAAAATGTGAAGTTTCCGTGATCTAATTTAATTCTATTGATGTGATCTTATGGTAGCAATGATGCTTAAAATGTTCCAAGCTCAAATTGCCGTAGCATTTGCCTCCCACTGAAAGAATTTAGGTTTTATTATTTTATACTCATAGATAAAAGACTCTTATGATACCACTTTAGTGTATACGACAAGCATACAATTAATACATTAATACATATAATTAATATATTAATACAATTAATGTATTAATAGCAGGTTTTAATAATATTAAAATGGAAAAGGAATACTGCTGAGATATGGGGTACCTGCTAGGTATGGGGGATTTATAAAAATACCTGCATGAGCAGTCGCTTTCTGTCACAAAACATGCACAATCATCACTTAGAAATACACAGCTCCTAGAAATTATTAGGACATGTTCACATCCCTTCTTGTCCATAGTCTCAGGGATCAGTATTTCTCTCCCTTTAACATCCCTCAGGTTTTGGAAATCAAATGATCTGTGTGTACCGAGCGTCAAGTGGGTGGGTCCCAGGCCCCTATTTTCAATAAGTGTCTGAAAAAGTCCCAGCTAAAGCCTATGGGAATGGTCCTCCTAAGCGAAGACTTAAAAAGATGAAATCTGCAACTATATGAGAGAAAATAGAAAGAAAATTCAAGAAGAGCTTCAGGGGCCAATAGATCTAAATTTGTGTCCATGGCTGACTGGGAGTTCTCCCTTGAAATGGTTTTACATCCTGAAGAATGGAGAAGGATTTATTTTTTTTTCAGAGAAGACAATGCATCAGTGGTGCAAATGAAGTGCCCAGGAATCAATTCAATTGATTTGATAAAGGTGCAATATTATTGGAAAAATCCTGAAGATCACAAATGACAAAAATTCAAAAGATGACAAATTTCACAAGAAAGTGAATTTAAATCTGATTGTGGGACTACTTCCCTCTTTACAACTCCTTTTTGGACCTCAGTAGCAGGAGCTGATGGGAAAGACTAAATAACATTCAAAAAGCATGGAGAGATTTCATCTAAGGAGGATTCTACCTCACCTCACAGAGATTAAAACTTCTATTTTTGAGGAAAGCATAAAAGGAGTAGCTGTCATACACAGTCGTACTTCTTATTAAAACCAGCTGCATTTGTTAAGCAGACGCACGGAGTGTTATTGATTTTTTAATATTGAAGAAAATGTCCAAAGTTAGTTTCTTGGCCAGCAGCCTGCTCAGTTAACAAATTGCTCACCTGGATAATTTAAGAACCAACTTACATGAAATGTTTCAATCTCCAAGGACACTGAAGGCCTTCAGCTTACAACTAAGCATGGAAATCAAAGTCCTCCACAGCCAGGATGCAAGTTTGGAAAAAGAAGGGAGTTAATAAATAGCTTAGGAGGAAGCTACTAGAAAGCTTTGCTGGCGAGGTGCAACAATAAGGCTTAAAGGATGAAAATATCATGTAATAATCAGTTCCCTTCCTAGGGTTCTTCTGTCACAGCCATCCATACAATTGGGCTCGGAGGTAACACCACAGAGAGCTTTTGGGTTCTGATGTTATCAGATTTTATGGGTGTGAAATTTGCTGATTTCACGAGTATGCCAAACACTAACTTCTTCCAGAAGATTCATCATCTTGTTTAAGACGGGTAAAATGTACACGAAAGTAATTTTCCACTCTTCTGAATTTATATATTATTTACTTATATATACTGGGAAGCCCATTCTAGAGTCTCTAACTGTTCACAGCAGCCTAGTATTGAACATAAAGGGAGAATATCACTCATGCTGGAGCACTGCATATTTCTCCTTATCCTTGTTGCAGAGAAACTCTTGAAGAATTTCCAAAAGAGGATGAGTGAAGTTAAGAGGATTCTTTATCTATAGCTCTGGTAGTTATCAGCTCTATTCTTTAATTGAAACTGAAGTGAGCAGCTGTTAACTTCCCTCCCATTAAGCGCTAACACGTTCCATTTGAAACAATAAGCAGTTGTCGCTATTTGAGTTCTTGCCATCAGCACCTCCCAAAAAACACCTGTCCGCGATACCCGCGGGTGAGCCGCTTATGTGCTCAACGCGGCTGTTTAGAGGTGTCAGCCTTTATAAAAGTTGTATGAGCGCTTCCTCTCCTTCCAGAGAAGAGCCAGACTCGTTTACATGAGACTGAGAGCGTGCGTTTGTGCCTGTCTGAAAGGGAGGAGAGCGAGGGTAGGGTTTGATACCTGTTGGCAACGCGAGCGGGTCTGTGCAGCGCCGCTAAATGCCAGGTTGGATTGATTCCACTCTATTTAGTCTGCTACCGAACGCAAACTGTTTGAATTGAGACAAATTCAAGGCATGACTGAACGGCAACGAACCGCAAAGGAATTCCTGCCTGTGTTAAGTAGTGTCACCTTCATGGCGGTAGGCAGAGTCGAAATAAGGATTTGAATTAATCTCTTTTACATTACCCACCTAGGAGCTGCCAGAGGCTCCCGTGCTGAAGCCTTGCAGTGCCTCCCAGGCAAGCTCGGAGCCGAGCAGCGATGCTGCTGTCTGGCGGCTCGGGGCTCCCGACTGGGATGCTGCTGCCCAGCAGACCCTGGAGCCAAGCAGGATGGAAGGATGTGTTCCTGCTCTGCCTTCCTCAAAGAGAAGATGAAGCGTTCTGTGGCACGGCAGCTTCAGGGGGCCACAGGCTCCGGCGTTTCTGCTCTGGGAGCCCTGGGCAGCGCGGCAGCCAAGGCTGGGGCTAAGGGGCTTTCTCCCTCTCCCAAGTTTCAGCTGGGTGCATCCTCTGTTTAGTCAGCCAAAGGATGGGAAGGAAAACAACTTGTGGGACAGGGATGACTCCTGGCTAGTTATGGCAACAGATTCATTCCCATCGCAGCTTTCTAGAGCAGCAGTATTTCTGGGATGCTTTCCTCTCTCAAAGTAGGAAAGGAAGCTATGAAGCCATTCCTATTTATTTATTTACTTACTTAGGGGGTGCAAAGCTTTGGGGAGAGGGAAGGTGATAATATATCGGGGGGATTTCCGCCCCCCCCAAGGTTCTTCCAGCCTCCTCCTCCCTAATTTACATATCTGGCTGGTGGGTGATTTTTATTCTCAGCACGAAAACTGCAATCTATTTCAATGCATGAATGCAGCCCTGCATCTATTCAACACAGTGAAATAGCCCAGAGACTTATTGTACTAAATAAGAAAACAAGGAGAAGAAACGGGTTCGCCAGCCTTAGAAGCAACCCTCTGTGATCCAAAGTCCTCCTGATTCTTTAAAGGAGGGTCGTAGAACGGCAGGAAAAATAAACCTCCCCCCAAAAAAACCCCACCAACAAGCGGGAAGACAAATACAATTACCGCCACTTCTTCTCCCGAGAGAATAATAATGATAACAATAATAATAAAAAATACTAACAAGCATCCCATGACATTTTGATTATCGGCAATTTGAAAACATCCGACTGAATGAGGTACCCCGGTTCAGTCTCATACCGCACCTAGGGAGGAGGAAGGCGCTCGCCCAGCGCACCTTGCACGCACACAGAGCCCAAGTCAGCCAGAAAGCCACAGAGCGAGAGCCCTCTGCCAGCCAGCCACAAATTGTCTGAATAAAATGAATACTCACTCTTTCAAGGAGCAAGGGAGCCGCTCGCCCACAGCCACTTCACGCACGGATGGAAAGGGTGAGGTAAAACAACATCAGCCAGTCCCTGGGAACAGGCAGGGTGCTCCAGATTTTCTTCTCATGCTTTCCGAGGCTGCCGATGCTGGCGGAGCCGCTGGTTGCCGGGCTTCCCGGGTCTCTGTGCCTGCATGCTGGAGCGCAGTTATGAATTTCTCCCTTCGCACAAGCCAGCGGCAGCCGCACGTCTCCAGGAAAGCAGGGATATTCCAAATAAATCCGCTAATTCCGGGGCTGAGCGCGCTACCGTGCCTGCCTGCCTGCCAAACGTAACTGTGAAGCGATGTGGAAAAGTGAGCCGGGAGCCTCCCCTGACAGCTCTTATTGGGCTGATCTCGGAGGCAGGTCTAGCGCTGGGAAATTCGTGTGAGCACTTCGGGGTGGTGGTTTTCCCCCTCCCTCCGCTGCCCGCCTTCCCCCCGGCAGGCACACAACTTTTCCAGGGGCGGCGGCGCCGCTCGCTCCCCGCGCTCCTGCCGGGCGCCCGGGCCGCCAACTCCGCGCTGGGGCATCTCCTCCGGCNGGGCCCGGAGCGGGGCCACCGGGGACGCGCCCGCCGGGGCTGGGACGTGCCCGGAGCGTCAGCGAGGAGGAGCCCCCCGTCTCCCGCCCCCGTCCTTTGGGGTGATGCCCGCCGGGAGAGGGATGCGGGGTGGATGCGGCAGCACCCCCAGGGGCCGCGGGCAGCCGCTCGCCTCCGTGCGACAGCGCTGCGGCGGGCGCCCCGGGGACAGGGAGGGCATCCTTTAAAAACGCTATTCCCACCGCGGCCCGGGGAGCCGCAGGCGGTTCGAGGTTCTCCGCAGGCTCGGTGGCCTCGGGCGCTGAGCGGAGCAGCCCCAGGGCAGCGGCAGCCGAGCTCCGCGCAGCGGGAGCTGGATGGAGGCAGCACCGCGCAGTAAGTCCTTGACCCTCGCCTCGTCCCCAAATGAATCCTCTTTGTGACCGACAGCGCCGGGCTCCTGCACAGCCCCGGCTGCTGGAGCGCTGGAGGCAGGCTCGGGGAGCGCAGCGCCGGGCATCGTCACCTGCCCTTGGTGGCACAGAGCTGGAGCGGGCTCGTCCCACCCGAGGCGGACAGACGGCACGGCCAGGGCAGGCCGCTGCCATCCCCTGCACACCCTCCTCAGCCCTGGAGCTTTTCTCTTTTTCGTGTTGCATGCATTATCTGTTAGCAGATTAAATGTATTATTTTTAATAATACATCATATCTCTGAATCTTCCCCAAGTTTGATGTGTGCCGAAAGGGAGGAGGTACGAGCACAAGGTGTAGGCACGGTCAGGTACAGGCAGGCACTTGAGATGGAAGGCTGCTTCCACACTGAACTGGTGCTGTTGGAGAAGTTGAATTGCACTCAATTGCATCCTTCTCCAGCTCTCCTTGACCAGCACGATGTCGTGGTTGAAATGAACATGCTGTGTGGTTCTACGTTAATGAAGCAGGTTCATTGCTCAGTTTTATTTTTAAAGGGTTGGTCATCCGAACCTCCTTCAGAGCACCTGAAAACCTCTTCATCTTAAGCAAAAGATAAAATGACTGCTCTGTTGAAGATCGACCTAGGACTGCAGAAAGTGGACCCTAATATTCTGCTCTATAATAAGAACACCATATAATTTAGTTCCATGATTGTTAATCTTATTTTCCATGCTGACCCTATGAGTGCATGCACATGTGTAAGAGAGTGCATGAGACCCTCCATGTGTAGCTCTTACCTGCTTGACTTTATCTTGACTAAAGGCAAGCTATTGCAGATAACAGGTGCATTTCTGCTTGCACAAATCCTCCTTCTGAAGGCTCAGACTCATGGGAATGTAGCAAAATGCACCCAGAATGTGCCATTTTTCAAGGTCAATGAAGAAACATCTAACTATTGCTTTGTTTCCCTCAGCCCAAGCGCTTACTTTCAGAGCTGTGAGTCTGGGAGGATTCCTTGGAGGAGGATGGATATAAAAATACACAATACTTGAAGCAGGGAGAGAGCCTTGAGGGAAATACAAAACACTTGGCAGTGCAATAGATAGGATCAGAAATGTGGTTTCCTTTTACCTGGGGTTCTGCTGAGGCAAAGAGTATTTTTCTCTCCATTGTTCCACCAACTGAACAACACAGTGAAAATACAGATCTTTGTCACAGGGAAAGTGTGAGGATGCTCAGCCTGGCTTTACTCCTGGGAATTAATGCCAGCTTTCAAACTTTTTAAGGTTTCAATAAGATTTGGTTGCACACCTGGTTTTAATTTCTGTTATAAACACTTGATGGAAGCAACCAAGAATAAAAGTTCTTTTTAGTAAGAACCCTCCTGTCCTTGCTTTAAATAGGCAGCACATTTGTGTGTGAGAAGCAAGCTAATGGTAGAGGTTGTACCTCCAAGTGCAACTTAAAAGTTTAGTTTTTTGTTTTGATTTCAACCTTTGACTTGTGCCATTTGTTCTACGTGACCTTTCTTGCAATTGGAAATTACCAGGGCAAAAGCTGTGCTCTTTCATCTGCAGGTTGTAGGAGAGGATGGTAAGTGTCTTGTTAAAATGGATTATGCCATCCATGGATTCCCCTGCTGGAAAGCCTTTCAGATGATGGAGTAAATCTTAACAGGAGGAAGTGTGTAGATTAAAATTAATGTAAAAATAAGCTTGGAATAGCAAATGAACATTTGCAACTTTCTGCATCCTATCCAGATGAAATGATTTAATGATATTTATCATAGGGAGATATATCTAGATAGATATATACACACACACTACTGCATAACACTGATGAATATGCTGGCTAGAAATTGTTTCCTCTTAAATAAATATTATCAGGAAGATTATTTCTCTATCTTCTAAATGGCCATTTCATTTTTTAAGCAAAAAGCAGCTCTGGCTCCAGTTGCAATGGGATGAAGATTTTTAGTTTAATGACTGTACTGAAGAAAGAAGTCATCTGCAAAATGAATCCCAGCCTGGATCAAACTGGAATGCAATTTTTCATATTAAATGTTGGGATCAGGGGAAAAAAAAAAAAAAAAAAAAAAAAAAAAAAAAAAAAAAAAAAACCCAGAATATTTACAAAATGTATTGGCTTGTGGTATGGGTTGGTTGTTGGTTTTGTTATTTTGGGGTAATTTTTCATCTTGGTTTTGTGGTATTTTTTGGTTAATTTGTTTTTTTTGGTTGGTTGGGTTTTTTGGGGTGGAGGGGTTGTGTGTTTGGTTGGGGTTTTTTTTTCCATTTAGCTGGGTTTTAGATTTTTTGGGGCTTGTTTTTGTTTGTTTTTTGACTGGTTGTGATAGAGAATTGGGAAAAAATGAACCTCAGCTTGGAAGAGAACCAGGAGATTTTCTTCTAGATGGCTTTGCTTTTATGTGTAAGAAGGATTAAAACCCCAATGTGACTTCCCATGCAGATACAGACAGGAAGGATCTGTCACTAAGCTATGGCATAATGGAATTCCACCATCTTTTCTCACTTTCATGTTTTTGTGAAAACAGCTGTTGGTCATCGTTTAACCCTTTGTTCCTCAGCAGTGCAATCAACTGTTCCCTGAAGACAGAGTTTAGACCTTACTGCTTAAAGACGTTGTCGAAGTGGCTTGAAATGAGCTCTTCAGGGGCAACTCAGCGACAGCAGAGCCTTGCCAGGGTTACTGCTGGAGCAGCCTTTGGGGTCATCTCATTTCAATAACAATGCCAACGTCAGGGCTTGAGAGGGGAAAAGAACTACTGTGCTAATTCCTCATGCTCACATTTTATCCCATCAGATCACCCACCAGTGAGATATTTCCCTCAAAGCATCAGCTGATTTCAGTTTTTAATATGTAAAATGGGGCCGGATCCAAAATTACTTGCAATTAATGAGTCCAGAGTGAATTGCTTGATCAAGATAAATGACTTTATTGCAAGCTACTTTTGCTTACAGGGATTGCCACTAAAATGCCACTTCAAAGTAAGAAATTAATAAGTGATTTGAAAGTTACTAAAGCAAGTTTATGGACTAGTGGCATCACCTGCCATTGTTGCATTAAAGCTTTAACACATTAAAATGCTGTTTCCTTAGGCAATATCCACTCTACATCATTGGCACCTTTTGCTCAAATTACATGAGGGGTTGTTATTCCTTAATTTAATTTGCTTTGTATGCTAGAATTGACATTCCAAAAAATAAGAAGAAGCAAGAAGGTTTATCTTAAGTCCAGGACATTTCTGAATAAAATATGCTCTTTTATCAGCTCCCTGTGCCAGCACACAGACATAATTACCTTTAGAACATAGGTTCTTATCACTGTCTTGCAACCTTTAAAATCTGCTTGCATAGTTATCACAAGTTGGTTATCAGGAAAAATAATGATCGCCTGTGTTTGGGAAGTCACTGAAGACATCTGTAACTTGAAAAAAAATCCATTATATAATGCTTACAAGTGATCCTGTAGATTAAAACAAGGGAAATGATACAAGCAGCCTGTGAGATAAAGGTACAGGGTCGGGGTTGGTTTGGTTTCAATTTTTTCCCTGTAAAAGAAATTTGTGTTTACACTTTAACAGGCAAGGCTAGAAACCCTGAGAGACTAAAGTGAGGGATTTGCAAAGGAATGCCAGATTCCTTCAGAGATCACACATGGTTAAAATTCAATATCCAGCACTGGAACAGAAAGCTTGGAAACCCCCACTGAAGAAAGAGCAGCAGCAGCCATAAGTGACAGAAGTGATTCTCAACCACCCAAAAATCCTTCCTTTTGAGTCTGGGCCTTCTGAGAACGGCATCTAATCCAATCTCATTCCCTTGGTACTCCAGATGTGAGGAGAAACAGATGCATTGATTTTCAAGATACTTTTCCTTTGACTGGACAAATATATTCCTATAACCATTCAAATTCCTCCTCCAGCCCAAGGAAAAGTCTGTTCTGTCAGACAGAAACAAAAGTTTAACCCAGCAGCAGCCCTGGGCTTGTGGGCCCTTAGCACATCCTTTCCCATCCCCAGACACTTCATTTAGCACTATAAAACACACTAGCCCTGAGCTGCTTCCACTCTCCAGAGATTATAAAATATAAACCCCCCAATACTAATTTGTGTACCTTTTGCACCAATGATATTATGGAGTGCATAAAAACAACAGTGCATTGTCAGGTTTTATTATTCCTTGGGCACTGTTTGCAATTTTGACTAGTTGCTGTCAGGTTGGCTGTTAGAGAAACAATTATTCCCTTTGTACATCAAACACTAGGAGAAAGACAAAATTATATCCAGTAAGGCATTCAACCTTTTTTTTTTTNGTACAGAGGGATACAAGTTGTACAGGATGCAATTTGGGAAGTTAATATTTCGCTGTGGGTTTTCACTCTGCCTTGTGAGCGTCGGGAGCTGGATCGGTCGCAGGAGCTGTGCAAATATTGTTTGCTCTACCTCAAGTGCCCTCTAGTGTGCAGTAATTAAGTAGGTTAAAATAATTTTTTCTCCTTTTTTTTTTCCTAACAGCTACTCTCCTAAATCCCAAAGTAATATGTAACACTGCTTTTCTTTGTGAGGAAAGAGAAATTCAGTGTTCGCTGCATTAATTGTGTGGCTATAAATGAATTATCTCCTCCATGCAAAATCAAATCACCCCCATTGCTGTCAAATCGTTATTCTCAGAGGTAAAAGCTAAATAAAACCCATTATTCTTTTGGGCATTGTGCAAATGTCAAAGTACAAACAGTTTTTGGTGTTGTCAGAACCAAAACAACAGTTTTCTCTCTGCAAAAGGAAATCTCTATATTCATCAACAAAACATGACTCTAGAACAAGATTAACAACACACCCCCTAATTATGCTTCTAGGGTCTTTTAAAAGTACTGTGTACAGTTTAGAAAACAGGCAAGTCTCCGTGAACAGAAATAAAATAATGGCTGGGGCACACATGTAATGAGTTCTGTGTGTTCTCATCTGTCCTGTAATGCCAATGTTCTCCCTCAGAATTCTGACATCACCTGGCTGGACAAATCCAGCTGTGTCTGTCAGTGAGAGCAGGTTCTGTGCTGCAGCTGCCTGACACCGAAGAACAGTGACAGGAGGAGAAGTGAGAAGATGTTGGGAGATAAAAGTATGGAGAGAGCTGCATTTCCAAGAA
This sequence comes from Horornis vulcanius, assembly GCA_013401035.1. Taxonomy (NCBI): domain Eukaryota; kingdom Metazoa; phylum Chordata; class Aves; order Passeriformes; family Scotocercidae; genus Horornis; species Horornis vulcanius. Next base: position 12,508 of record VZUA01030123.1, read on the forward strand.
CAAAGAATGAAAAACTGTGAGGAAGCATAAGCTCCAAGAAAAAAGAATGAAAAACTATGAGGAAGCATATCTACAAGAGAGAGTTTAACTTATAAGTTTAAATAATAACTTCAAATAAGTTTAACTTATTTGAGCTTATTTCTAATGCATTTAAAAAGCAGGCTTAATACTTGAGTTCCCCACATAACTTTCTCTACTGCACAAATGAGTTCATTTTGGGGGGAACCATTGAAGAGTTTTTCCCCTTTGCTCATTTCACTGTGGCCTGACCTTAAGGCCAAGTATTCACTTTCAGGCAGGATTTACCATAAGATTCCAAGATGATAGCAAGCCTAAGCCTACTCAAAACAGATTTTTAATGGACTTCTGAAAGCTGAGGTAAGAGGGATGGGTGGATCCCAGGAGAGATGAAATGGTTGCCTATAATAGGGATATGCCACACAAGGTGAGAGAATTTAATCTTTTATGAGTTGTAAAATCAGTAGGACTTCCTATAAGTGGAAAGAGTCATCATCACTACCTCTGAGCTGGGCTGTGGTGGCAGAGTTGTGGTTTCCAAGTGAGGTGCTGAGAGAAGCCCACAGGATTGTTTCCCGTTTGCTGCTTGGCTTTGCTGAAGGTTAATTTTTGTACCTTGACTGTTCCTCATACATTCTGCAGAGAACACACAATTCTGGTGCAGTTTAGCATCCTTAGGAGGCAAAGAGAACAGAGCAGAGCACCACACTTTGCCAAGATACGGTTTTCTAACACATAATGCCCTATTCTAAGAGGCACACTGCACCCAGGCACCATGCTGCCAGTAAGGCAACAAGAGTCATTCCCGAAACAATGCTGACATGGATGCTCTCATAATTTACAGCTAAAGTACATCAGGGTTAGACAGGTCCTGGCAGTGATCTGGGCAAATAAACTGCCTTCATTTCCATCAGATTTGAGTAAACTTCCCCAGGTGTGTTCAGCCCTCATCACTGCAGGGATAAGAGTGAACTGCTCTCACAGCAGCAGCAAATACACCTGCTCTGGGCACCAGGAGAGCAGCAGGAAAGGGAAAAGCCAGGCAGTGGCAAGGGCAGCTTCTTGCTGTAAAATGGATGCCTTAGAAATGGACAGCATACTGCCACCTCTGTCCTGAAGGTAATAAATCCCTTAAGAGCTTATCCCTGCTCTTCATGAAGTGCCTTCCTTATCTGGAGGAGAAATAGCAGATCTTGTGAGGTGGCAATTCCAGCAGGCAAGCAATCCAAAGGGAGCCCTGGCTACTGATGGAAGGGAAAGCAGCACAAGCCCAGGTTTCACCATGGGCCACCGGCAGAAACTCGCAGAGAGGTACTTTGGCACACCTCATAACCCAAATCTAATAGCACAAGCTGAAATTTGGCTGCTAGCTCAAGTGGGTTTTCTTTTTTCCATTCGGAATGCAGTGACAGATTAGGAGTATATGCTTATTTCATAGCACTTTTTCTCCAGAGAGTTCTGCTTTGTTTCTTTATTTAATTAAGAAGGTAAGTCAACATATTGCCCATAAAGTGATTTTTTCAGCAGCTGCTGACATTGTAGTTTGGCAGACTGATCTTAAAAAAAAATCATAGAGCTGTGGCAAAATAAAGAATCCATTTCCCCTAAAAATATTTCTGGTGCATATGTAAGAAATACTGCTAATGAAGGAAAACATCGATCATTTAAATGCACAGGGCTCCATGCTGAAGGACTTTCCTTCTTCATAAGGAGCTAAACAGGCAGAGCATATAGAGGGAGGATCATGTTACTCAAAACTGGTTTTAATGCCAGTAATTTAATGAATCAAGTAAATACCTCCTGAAATATATTCTAAATTCATTTACCATTGCTTATAGGTGGTTTTTATTGTCAAATGCAGTAAAATCAAGTGAATAAGTATCTGAGACTGAGATGATGCAAATAAAGTCCCCCAGAGGAGACAACATGGAAATGATGTGAGTGATCCACAGCTTCTTTGCAAGGCTTTAAAAGTGAAGGGAGAGTAGTAAAAGGTGTGTTTTCCATGGGTCACTCAAGTCAAAGAAGCCAACTCTGGGATAACTGGAGGAACAGCAGGGCCTGACTCAGTACTGTGCTGATTTCGCTAATTCCAGCTTAACACCGGAGTAACACCATGGTAAAACATGTCCTATATTTTTATTTAAATTAAAATCTCTAATATTTATCAAATATTCATAAGAATATATAACAAATAATTGTGGCAAACATTGCATAATAAATATGAAAGGGAAATTAACCTTGTGAATTTTTAAACTGAAGAATAAAGACCATTACATTAATAAGACTTAATTATTATCATTAAATATTTAAAATTATGTCCTCTAAT
>VZUA01030123.1:14898-31497 GCA_013401035.1 Horornis vulcanius
ATTTCTTTTTTATCTATTACATTAGTAAAATGCCTTTAAGATACAGAAAAAAAGAAAGGGCTTTTCTTTTTTTTATAATAGCCATGCAAATACAGAGGAAGTGAGAAAGGAGCCATGTTACCTCTTCAACTCAAGGTCAGCTCTCAGGAGAGAACAATCTGTACTGCCACAAGCCTCAGCTCCCTGCTTGGATGGGCTGGTGAGGGGCTGTGTCTTTACTAAGCATTTTTCTTCAATTATTCTCTTCTTTTTTAGGTCACGTTTGGCTCTCTCTGAGCTTGAGTTAATCCAGCATAAATAAACCTTGTCTCTGTCCGTGTTTGTAGCATTCCACTGAGCATCTAACCCACCCCTGACAGGACACAGGGGCAAGAGCAGCACTTGGGAACTCCCAGGGAATCCTCAGGAAATCCACACCTTGCAAACAACAGGAAGGGTCCACTTGATAGCAAAGGATTAGGGGGTACAAGTTTTGCAAGGTGTACCATGCCCCCATCATCCCTCTGGAGATGTCACAGATTCTTTTCTCAACATCAATTCAGCTCACCTCATCTTTCTAGATTTTTCCAATTGTTCCACAAACAACAGAAGAATTAAAGCAGAAAGCTTCTGAATCAACCCAAATTCAGCCCACAATGTTGCACTCCTACCAGAAAGTAGTTTCTTTTTCTAGCACACCTCCAAAACTTTTAATGTTCCCCTTTAGTTACGGCACTTCAAACAGCATTTCTGTTTCTTCAGTGTGCTCCAGTCACCCTTTCTGCCTCAGCTGTGCACACAAACCCCACAGCCAGGGAGCCTTGCCTGTCTCAGCTTTCCCCTGAAAACCCAGGGTTTGCATGCACTCGCAGAAACACTGATTGAAATCAAATGGCAAACAGTGACAAATCAAATCTAACTCATCAGCATTTCGGATTTATCAGAGGCTACAGTTTAATGATGCTTTAGTGGAAATTCTCCTCATTTGCAAGCACACAAAATTCTGAGGCACTCTCTGTTTAGTTTCTGTGCTTTTTGCAGTTAAACTATTTCTTCTGTTTACCACGGTGATACTTACTCTGATCTAATTCCCACAAGTTTTTATTTTTGTAATATTCTTCTGACTTGTGTAGATTGTGGGGTTTGTTGCTATGATTGTCCTCTGCTGTCCCTCATCATTTCCCTCTCCTGTATCCATCATCACTCATCCTGTAATTACAGAAATGTTATTTTTTCATAGATGCATAGGGTTGCTGGCAGGAGTCCTGCCATTATGCAGTCCAAATACAGTGCAGAATATTAAAGAATCATAGGAATCAAATCTTATTAGAAGAATAATCTTGTGAATTATCAAAAATTCTGAACTAAGTCTGGTTTGCTTGTTTACACATGGGATAACTCGCCTCCAACTAGGTAGCATTTATTTACATATGGCAGCTAGGGCTGCACAGGAGGTAGAGTCTTCTAATTAACACTCCTGATGCTGCAAACATAAACAGGAATAAACACATATTCCATTATGTGTAGCTGCCACTCACATTGCCACAGTATTCTTTGCTTTTCACTGCACAAGTAGAACAATGCTACAAAGCAAACAAGCACTGAGTTTTCACTTCAGTATCTGCCTAATAATGTCATACCTTATTTCCAGGAGATTGTTTATTTTGAAAAGTTACCAAAAACAAACAAACAAACAGCAGTGTCACATCCTATCACTTCACTCAACTAAGGCTCAAGAGGCTGTAGAAATGACATGAGAGCTTCCACTAGTGTTATGTTTTACTGTACTTTAAAGTTTCCATAAATAAGGCTTCTGTTTCTGCCTGGCAAGGTACAGAATAGTGAAAAGTGACACTATGCTCACAAATAAAAAGTTTAATCTGCGGGACAAATGAGGAATAAAATACATACCGTGGGTCCAAATGGCTCACCACTGAAATGTGGAGTAAAGCAGTCTGCCTAGGCAGAGGCACAGCCCAGCAAGGTCAAGGGAACGTGGAAAATCCTGTGGCAATCACTTCCAGCTGTGCCCCCACCAAGATTTCACCTGGGTGTGCTTCAGGGATCTACCTCAGCACGTTCTGGAAGGGCCCCTGCCTTATCCTCCGTGTGTTTGGGCTGACAGGGAAAACGTGAAGATGCTGCCAGCAGAGACAGCAGGGCTGGAACCACGCAGCTGAGGAAACTTTCCCATGGCAGTTCTGCCTTTCCTTTTCACTTTTCACTTCAGGGTGACTGGGTGACTCCCAGCACCATTCCCAGGCTCTGTCCTCCCAAGCACCAGCTCCCAAGCCATACCCACATGCACAGAGGGCTCAGTGTGAGGTTAGCAAACCTTTCTTCTGAAAAGTCCATGGCTGCTGTCACTGGGACTGAGGCAGGGTTTATCATTTCCTTTGTAGCTGAGCCCAGACATGCTTGGCCAGGTGTAGGCCCTTCACTCAAAGCTCTCTGAAAATGCCTTCACACAGACTTCCAGTCTCCACGCCACAGTTCACTGCACACCCTTACCCTGAGCTGTCTCATATATAATTTAAATGTTTAATGTAAAGTAAAGCTAATGTTAACAATACATATTTTTGAAGACTGACAGTATAATGCTTTATTTCCTAAAGGAATAACTGGAGTGATCCATAAGCAAATAGAAGGCCAAGTAACACTGCCTGAACAGACGTAATTTGTGCTCATCCTTGAGAAACCTTAGAGTGCTTACATCCCTTCCTCCTTCTCAGCTAGGCAAGGTGGGATTGACTGTGGTTTTCTTTCAGATGAGGGATGAAAAGCTGCAGTGCACTTTGTTCCACACTGGTATTAATGATACCTTCAGAAGTGGGATGTCTTTGATATCTATTGTGTGCTGCTGACTGATGGCTCTTTCTAGCCTGGAAAGGTACCTTGTCTTAGCAGCTTTGTGTGGGCTGACAGTGGAGGCCACAAGAATATTTTGAAGTTGAGGAATTTTAAATTAATATAAAGTATCATATCATTAAAGCTGAGGTAGTAATACCCTTCTAAATTCACCCTAAAACTTTCTTTGTCCATTCAGGAAATTATTAGATATTATCCTGTCTTGGTTCTGGATATTCTTTATTGCTGTTCATTCTCAGAGGCAGTGGATGAGAATCCCCACCAGCAAGAGCAGGGACATCAGAATCACTCTCTTTGTGCACAATCTCTTGCTGCAAGCCCCCCCTCCCCTCCTTCTTCTATAATAAAACACTCAGAAGCAGCAATTCTGGTAATTGTCTGACTAATATCTTCATTATCAGGAAGCGTTATCTTTCACATACAACAAATGGAGATGGTGCTATCATCAGCACTGAAAATAAGGATTAAAGAAGGGGAACTACTCATCTAAGAGAAAAATAAACTGCAAAGGTTAATTTATGGCGCATCTTTTTCTTAACCTGCTGTCTATATTAAGGAAACGTTAAATAAACAACAACTTGTAAAACGATTTTCTTATTTCTTTGACTATACTAGTAAAACTTAAAATAATTTTGCATGAGAGAAGACCCACATTCTGCTCCTAGATTTTAATTGTGCCATCTGAAGTGAGCAGTGGTTAAAAGCACTAAAGACTGGAGACAAAATGAAAAGGATTGGCTGGGGCAGGAAATCAGATGGTTGTTTGGAAGTGCAGGCTTGGAGCAGCTCGGCTGGTGAGTGATCAATGCAATGTCTGGGAGGAGCTGTTTGCTCTGCAGAGCCACTTCTGCTCTGGCACTGAGCATCAGGCACCTGGGCAGGCTCAGCAGGAGAAGGGCTCTGGACTGCTGGCTGCGGTCCTGGGCTCAGGAGCAGCTCCTGAGGTCAGGGCTGACACCAGCGTGGGGAACAATCGGGGCTGCTGCCCACGCCAAACCTGCGCTATGAATAGACAGCCTCATCCTCTAGGCTTGTCAATCTGTCACCCAGAAAAAAATAGAAAGGAAAATTAAAAGGTTATGATGTTATCGTCTCCAAAAATAGGATTTCAGTCATCCTAGAGAAGTGCTGTGCTGGGATATTTTCACTCAGGTTCTGCTGACATCTCCCAGCTGTCACCAGCACTGAGCCTCCTTTTGGGACTGCTAAAGGTCACAGAGCACCCGGGAGGTGGAGGGAGACCTCCACTTGGGTGACCACAGGAAAATGTTTTCAGGATTAATCTGAAGTAGAAAGAAATGAATCCGTCTGTCTGTGTTGCTCTTTGCTGGTGCTGACAACACCCAGAACAGTCATCCCTTCTGTTCCTCAATACTGCCTCAAGTCCACCAAAGACCAAAGGTTAGTTCCTAAAAAAGGAGCTGCTGCCTGAACCACTAGCTTGATTTTCTTATATTTCAGAGATAACATAGAAAACAAAGGATCACAGCATGTGAAAGCAGAACAGACTAGTGGAAAACAGTCTAAGAATAAAAGGAAAACAGCCAGTAAGTCTCAAACATTGCCTTTGAGAATGAAGAGAAACTTGTGAATGCCGCTATCCACTTTACTTGGAAAGACAGAACACAGCTGAGTCCATTGGAGGAAAATCCTCTGCTCTGAAGGCAAAGTGAGAGACTAATTCAGTTGCCAGGGCACAGCAGAGGGTGGCAGGGGCAGGTGTGACCCCTGAGGTGCCACACAACATCCTGCAAGCTCCGAGGGCTCAGCACTTCTGAGGGTCAAGCCTCTGGCACGCTGGCATTTGAGATTCAGTCTCTCTATAGATTAGGATTGATCTCCCCTGTCTCTGGATAAAAAATAAACAAACTGTAACCTTGAAATTGCCATCCAAACCTGGAGTCCAGCCAAAAGAGCAGAGACAAAATCCCCTGGAGAAGCAGAACAGCAACCCCAGAGGTCACTATCGATGCGTCAAACAGAAACAGTGGATATTGATACCGCAAGGACTTAAGTAATTTCATTTTTTTTTCAAAAAAGTGCAATCATTTTTTTTCCCCCTGAAATGCAGAATTGCATCTATTTCCATTTAAATGCAGATACTCAGAGGATACCTTAAATATTCTCTTGGAATTGAACATGCACGTTTGAAAGCAGTGCAGTTACAGAAGACAACATTCTCCTCCACGGCAAGAGGACGGCGTTTTACTGCCCTCTTCGTTGTTTTGGAGAACAGAGGGAGCTACCAGCAGCTTCAGAGCTGTAAGGAGGGAGGGAGCAAAGCATATCCGAGCTAGGAATTGCTCCAGTTAACTCTCCAGAAGGAGGGATTGCAAGTGGGCAAGCTTTTATGGCCCACTGCAAAGCAAAGGGATTTGTTGTGTTGTTTTGGTTTTTTTACTTTAGATGAGGCCATCTTCAAACAAATAAAGAACTCAAGTATGCTGTAGGTTCTGTGTCCACAACAGCCTAAAACTCTGCTTCAGATTCACTGAAAGTGAGGAGAGCAAAGCCCACAGACTGACATTTCAAGTATTTGTGTTTAAATGTAGCTCATGGCAATGTGTGCATCCAATTTCATTCCTTTTAATGGGGCGACAACCAGCAGGCTCCAAGCAAACGTGCAGCTGCACAGAAAAATGCACCCTCAGTTTCCAAATCTCAAACTCCAGACACTTGAACCTTGTTCCTGCAGAGTATCAGTCTAAAAACAACAACAACCAAACGATGACAAAAAACCCACATGGAAAATTCCCCTCAAAACACCCCAGGAATGCACGTGGGAAACCATGCAATAGTACATGTTATATAGGAAATAGCTGCAAAAAAGCAAAGGAGGAGGCCCTCAAAGATTCAGCACTGTATAAATAGGAGTAGACAGAGGCAAGTGTTTTGAAGGGAAGTGGAGGGAATGTGATTGCTGTGTCCCTGACTGTGTTGGTTACACTGTGCACCTACCAGGAACGCATTTTATTATCTAATATTTATCACTTTTGACGGTCACAGGTGTTCCTACTTCAAAAAGATTTTAGCAAATGCTCCTAACTGTGTGACATCTGGATACTGTCATCCCTGTAACAAGAGGTAACTTTTGCCACTAGGCTCTGCTCTGGCAGATGTGGTTTTAGTGCCACTGTTCATTTCCTTCCCTGTTAAAATGCAAAACATTAGCTTTTACTTACAAACAGACATAGCCTGTTATATTCTACAACATGAAGTCAAATCCTTTTATACTCTTAGTCGACCAAAAATACATTAAATAGGAAAATGCTTCACTTGCTAGGATACTGTGTTGGATTCTTGAGTAATATAAATTAATGACCATGAAATTATTATGATTGTGAAATCCCTCCCCACCCTCACAGCCAGGAATTCCTTCCCAATATCCAACCTAGCCCTACCCTCTGGCAGTGGGAAGCCATTCCCCCTTGTCCTGTCACTCCATCCCTTGTCAATTCTCTCTCTTCATCTTTCTTGTAGGTTCTTCAGGGACCACAATTAAGAAAACATCTCTTCTCCTTAATTGACACTTTTCCTTAAATATTTTTAGCATGTTCTCCATGCTGTGCAGAATATTTAATTAAAAAAAAAAAACCACCCTCACAAACAGGAAGGAAATGGAAAGTTTTCTGTAAACCTGCAGAGAGAAAAAAGCTGCTTTGAAGTAAGGTGCTAAGCTTAAAACAATTTGCATGAAATATTTGTCACAAAAGCCTTCAAAAAAATTAAAATCTTTGGAAACCTATTGTTCTGGTAACCCCATATGTAAATATGAGTAAAATTAACCTATTGGTAAATACCAAAGATTATCAGTTCCATTCAGCTGCTCAGGCACTCACAGGGCCAGGGAGCCATGCCCTGGGGACCAAGTGTCTTCTTATCACTTGCAAAAGAACACAAAACTACACAAAGTGAATCTAAACACCCATAGCAAGAAAACAATTATCTGTGCTGGATGCCTGTGACACTGGGAACAGTGCTGTGGGTTGTTATTAACTGCAGAAAAAGACAAGAGAATCAACAAGTTTGTGATTGGTGCAACCCACCACAGATCTCAACAATCCAGCTCGAGTAAAGAACAAGAGTGTTTGAATGCAGGAGAAAATTATAGGGCATTTAATGAAGCAAAATTCTACAGTTTGTATAATACTGAAGATGGACATGAACTTGCACAGAGACATTTTTTGAAAGTGTGAACATCAAGAATGCAAATAAATACCAGAGGTCTAGGGAAATTCCAGTCCTATGTAGTGTATTAATACCAATCTGTGTCAGATTAGACAACCTGTAGTGACACAGACAGAAATTCCATTCTCTGATCTGAGAGGTTTTTTGCATATTAAATGACATAAAGCGTTCTACACCTAAGCCCAATTCTGCAGGAAATTAAAGCCTATGATTATCACTTGTCTAACAGCATCAATGTAATAAATTAAAGGCTTTGAATAATGGCCAGCAGGCTTCTCAGCCATATTTCAAACTTTTAGAAAATAATCCATTTTTGGCAGATCATCTGACAAGTTCACAACTTTAGATCAAGGCTTATATTATGTGTCATCAGTATTCTTTTGTTCATCTCATACCTATCAATTTTTGTTCATCAAAACCCAGGGCCGTTTAAAACATGGAAGAAATTTGGCATGTTATGTGGGTCATTTATGGAAATCAAGAACACGATTTAACATTAATATACATAAAAATGACTAGAAATTATGCACCATGAATTCAGATCAGTTTGTGGCTTTTTAAACTCCATTGTATAATACAAAGCATTTTCTCTGTGAGGGACAGAAAAATTCAGATGGAAAAAAAAAATAATTACCAGATAGAAATCTTAGCTTAGTTGAAGCTATGTCATATATTAATGTTATTCTCAACACAGCAGGACATTGGTAAATAAGATTTACATCTCTGAATGTTAATTTTTAAAAGGAAAAACTAACACTTCTCCTTGAAATGCACACTAACTCCCATGGGTTTGTGAATTCAGGTAAAATTAAATGCAGAGCTATATGCACCACATATGGGATGATCCTTGCTTTTAAAAAGGAAGAAGCAAATAATAGGTATTATATTGACTGAAAAGAAATGCAAACACCAGAGACAGTTGCTTTCATTATCTGTGAACAGCTGAAAAGAAGACATTTAAAAAATAAATGTCTTCCACTGGAATTAGAATCACAAAATCTTAGAATGGTTTGGAAGAGACTTTAAAGTTCATCTCATTCCACCCCCAGCCATGGCAGGGACACCTCCCACTGTCCCAGGCTGCTCCAAGCCCCAACCTGGCCTTGGACACTGCCACAGCTGCTCTGGGCACCCTGTGCCAGGGCCTGCCCACCCCCACAGGGAACAATTCCTGCCCAAGATCCCATCTAACCCTGTTCTCTTCTCCCCAGGGCTGCTCTTAATCGCTTATCCACCCCACCTGTAGATGTGCCTTTGTTATTTGCTACAGAAAATACCAGTTTCCCAATTTTGTGTATCAGTTGGCTCTAGACTGGGGTGAGAATGGAAGCCAACCTGTGAAAAGAATGCACAACCACAGCCCAGGCCTGACTGCCTGACATGGTGAGGAGTAGCCAAGATATTCCTCATCCTTAGGGTTTAGTGCTGTGCTGTCTTCTGCCACTGATTTATCACCACTGTTTTTAAAGAGATTTTATTCCATGGCTAAACTGCAAATACTTACATGCAGCAATGAACCAGCACAAACTGAACATAAATTACAGGCTCCTCCCAGCCCGCAGTCAGGTGAGATTTCTGCATTTATGAAGTTTTTTGAAGCTAAGAAAGCTGAACTTGGACACGAGAATTGGACACAAGATTCCTGGTATATCATACTAGGAATGGTGGCCTAGCATTCATTCTGTTTCCTCATTTCATCCTTTCAAAACCACAGCTAATTTGTCCTCTTGGTTTTCTTCCCCTTTCTGCCTTTGTATTTGGCTCTCTGGAACATTAAAAAGCTTTGAGTAGGGATGGAGGTTGACACAAATCAGAAAAAACCAAAATCAATCCATGAGCTCAATATATTCAGGAGAGTGTTTTAGTCCTGTGTGATTGTTCCTTCCAGGCTTCCACAGCACATCAATCTCCTACAGCCACATATTCCTTGTGTGCAACCTGTCCTGGCTTTAAGGTGTTGTTCTTTTGCATCATCACCACAAAGGAAACCACGTTAACAAAAATAATGCTGTATGAAAGCACCATCAAATAATTGGTTAAAACACTTCAGCGGGGAAAACACAGCCAGGGAGCTGCAGACCATGTTCCAGTGCCTGGGAGCTGTGTCAGGACCAGCGGGAAACCCAAACCAGTCACCCGCCGCAGTGCTGCAGCTGCACATTCCCTGACTGCTCGCCGAACAGCCAAGCACAGCTGAAGATAAACCCCCCAGATTCCTCAGATTTCGGATGTGGCTCTTCTCTCCAGAGACCTATTGCTCAAACCCTGCCCAGGAAGCTGCCTCTGGGGTTTTACAGCCCCTCGTGCCATCTGCACTGCTTGGCCCCGGTCCCCTCCCTCAGCACGCTGTGTCATATTCCAGGAGTGGGAACATCTGAGTGCAGCTCCCTCCCTGGAATTGGGGGCCATCAGCCAGGCCCGTGGGGGGAAATGAATGGCTGAGGTGCTGTGCTCAGACTGCAGCCTGGCCTGCTGCCACCTGTGCCCTGCTGCCACCTGTGCCCCGCTGCCACCTGTGCCCCGCTGCCACCTGTGCCCTGCTGTCACCTGTGCCCCGCTGCCACCTGTGCCCTGCTGTCACCTGTGCCCTGCTGCCACCTGTGCCCTGCTGCTTCCACCAAACGCCTCTCGTGTTGCAGCTCCACATCAGACTTTAGCACAAACATTACCCTTATCCAAAAAGGATCTCTGCTGCGGCGAGGCTTCTCTCTGTAGTGTAATTGCCAGGGAATTGTGGAGTCTTTGCAATAGTGCCGTTCCCCCAGTGCTGCTGCAGCAGCCCTGCGGCTGGCTGGAGGCTCCCATACCCCTGCCCTGGGGTGACACCAGTGACAGCCCAGCCTGCCACCACCAGGCTGTCGCTGGGACTAATTTTACACCGGTTTGTGCTGAGCAGGGTGACAAACAAGTTTGGGAATCGAGGTGTGCAGCTGCCACTTCCCAGGTACTGTGGGCAGGCGGGACATGGGTATCAGCCCTGCCGTGGGTGTGCCCAGGGACTGTCCTGCCCAGCCAAGGGGCTCCCTCTGCCCACACCATCTGCAGGGCTCAGCCAGTGCCACTCCTGCCCTTGATGCTCTTGCTCTTGGCCGTTCCTGCCCTCGATGCTCCAGCCTCTCATGCTCAGTGAACACTGAGCCCCTTCATTGCCCTGCTGGGCAGCACATCTCCCCATGTTCCTTGGCACCGGAGTGCCCACGGACACAGGGCTGAATTCAGACAAACTGTAGAGAAGTCTGTAAACCCTGCTGATGTACAAATCAATGGCTGTGCCATTAACATCCCTGCAAATGAAGTCAGTGCACTGAAATCACTTTTACTGAAGATGTATTTCCCCAACAAACAAAAAAAAATTAAGAAACAACACCTGGGACAGTGAATCCACCCGGGTGGTGTGTGCCCTACCTGCTCTTCTCACACAACACCTCAAGTTCACAGACTTATTGCCCCACATAAAAGAAGAAAATTAATAACATGGCTAAACTCTTTCCATAGGACAGTGACATCATTCCAGAAACTCATTTGCTGCTCCTCACTTCCCTTGATTTAACTCTTCCTATTTCTTGACACGCCTCAGCTCGGACTCTGACTCTCTAAGCCTCAGAAATCTAAATTCAGAAAAAACGTGTAGAAGATATGTTCCGTATTTTGAAATATCTTTTAATATCTATTGAAGTTAATTTTCATGTAACAAAGTATATGTTATTGGCTGCCAAAGAAAACACATTCTGTTCTTATAAATTAGGTATTGATGAAGCTCATTTTGATAAGACAAAGATATTTTTGCATTACTGGAATAATGTTACACTTTCAACCTCTCTCAATAATGCAAAACCCACCTAAATTCCATTGGAAATGCTGAACAAAAAGTAAAAATTATAAAATAAAAGTTATGAAATACAACAGCAGTTAGATACAGCAAACAGCTGTAGATTATTTTCTTGGATATATTTATATTTGGAAAAAAAAAATCTGTAGTTTAACATTATATTAAATTACAAAAAAAACCCCAAACATTCCTCAAAGGACAAGTATTGCTGGCATTTATGTTAAATGTTGAGTGTGTGGGGATATAGAGAAAAAAAGAACAAAAACATAACAAATGCCCACTATTTCCTCCAAATCTGATATACCCAAGTTTATGATTCACAATCATGAGATGTTACCATGTCTTTGTAAAATCGACAAATTTGGTCTGACTCCACTACTGCTCTTTAAACTTCTGATTTTCTGCTGCATAAATAAAGCCCACTTCCTTCAACATGTTCCACATAAACGATGGAGGAAAACCATAAATAATAAAACTACAGCACTGTTTTTTATCTTGCTGTGTAAAAGCAAAATGTGTTAGCAAGAACTAATCCTGCAGTCTGCTGCTCTGGCTCTCTTTTATCTAGTTTTTTGTTTAGGTTTTGTTGAAATCAACACCTTCTATCAGGGTAAGAATTCCTGTTTCATTTGTTTGCTCATTAGGAACAAGAAAGTGCATATTCCAGGAAAGCTTGATGTACAGATGAAGCTGTCAAGAGCAATGTGAATTCTAACAGAGTCGTTTCTCAAATGTGATAATTACTGTTTATTTTATAGGCTTACACATGACATCCCATTATTAAAGTAACTCCCACTTCAGCTTTTATTATTACCCACACTTTTCAATCTCTTATCGACCCCAAGCAAAACTGTATTTTTCTGCACAGCAACAACAAAAAGCTAACACTCAACATTTACTTTACCAGGAATTATTCTCCAAGCTATTTCCACATTTTAAAAGGTGCCTCATTTAAAAATACCGATGGCTTCCATTAGGGATTGAAATTGCCCTTTAGAATAGACTGGATAAATCAAAGTGTGGGGAGAACCAGTAGGACTTTCAAAAGCATTTTGGAGCTAGTCCAGCTGAGCTCCCACACAGATCAATGAGGAGTTTAACATCACTTTCCAGGACAGTAGCAACAGGAAGGGAAAAGCCGTGTAGTTACTTTATGCAGAATTCCATGCCATGACCTTGGATAATTATGGGGAAACCACAGACCACCTAAAATTCTGTACCTGGTACATCTGGGCCACCCCACATGCTCTGAGTTCAGAAACAAAATGTGGGACCCCTGTGCTTCACAGGAGCTGATGGCAGGTGGTCACAGAACCTCCCCAGAAGGGTTTGGCGGCAGATCCTCTCCCCAGACATCGTTACTGTCTCCTTTATTCTTTATTCTTCCATGAGTGTGAAGTGATGGCCTGTCACAATTTGGTCTAAATCATGTTTCTCCTGAATGAAATGTCACTGCAAGTGGAGATAACACAGCTGTCCCACCACCTACACACAGGAAACACCAAAGCTCTGCAAACCCCCGAGGGTGCAGCTCACTCTTCCCTATGCTTGTGTCACTATGGCAGGAGAGCAGGGAGAGGGAAAACAAGGGCATGCAAAAGTTAAAACTGGCAAATACAGAGTAAATTAAAAACCCAATAACCACAACCTTCAGATGAGTCTCTAGCAGCAAGGGGGAAAAGGGGGGGGGGGGGANAAAAGGGAGAGGAGATAGAGGGTCTTGCAGACCTTGAGATCTCACCTGGCCTGTGAAATAGGTGTTCTTTCTCTTCCATGCATGATGGGTTTTTGATTAGATATACTTTCAGAGATGCAGTGCCATGGCAAAGCACATGAGAAATCTTCACAATACAACAAGTTTGGCAGCAAACGTAGGATTTTAGGGGATTTTCACTGAAAAAGTCAGAAAGCAGAGCTGATTGAAAACTTTTGAGATCTGTTGGAGATTCCAACAGTGAAGGCAGCACATGTACAACAAACAACTGACCCTAGGATTTACCTTAAGGAGCTACAGGAAAGAGGAGTTTGCAAGGGATGGAATGTCAGGACACAGGGAATGGCTGCCAGTGGCAGAGGGCAGGGCTGGCAGGGATCTGGGGCAGGAATTGTTCCCTGGCAGGGTGGGCAGGCCCTGGCCCAGGGTGCCCAGAGCAGCTGTGGCTGCCCCTGGATCCCTGGCAGTGCCCAAGGGCAGGTTGGACACTGGGGCTGGGAGCAGCCTGGGACAGTGGGAGGTGTCCCTGCACATGACTGGGGTGGGGCTGGATGGGCTTTAATGTCCCTTCCAACCAAAGCATTCTGAGATTCCGTGATTCTGTGATTTGGCCAGGCTTTGTCCTGACAAACTCTTTAACTTCCACTTTGGTAGGACACCACCACTCCTGAGGATCCCAGGGCTTTTCCCATCAAGCCACACACAGAGACACATTCCCACACTGTGGCCGTGCTCCTTCACACCTACAGCTTTGACAAATGTTCCATTATTTGGGGGTGTTCAAATTTTCTCACTGTGGAAAAATTCCTGAAGAGAGGAACACTAATGAATATGAAAGATCTATCTGCGAAGTTAAAACAATAAATCCTGTAAAATTTTGCTGCATGGAAATGTTCAGTTACTGCCAGAACCAGGGAGATGCCCAGCATTCAGCACTGATGTTGATCTGACTTCTCCACTTGTTACTCTTTCAGTCAGTTCTGCTGCTTTTCTTTCTCAGAAACTGAAATTTATATCAGAATTTTTAACTTTTTTTTTTTTCTTTTGGGGGGTCTGAACTACTATAATTATACTCAATGTCTTTATTGCCATCTACCTTCCAGATGGCTCTGATGAAAAAATGGAAAAGCTAATATAGAATAATAAAAATTACCAGTAGATCTCTTACTCTTTAAGTGATTGAAGGCTTCCTCCTCCACAATAATATGCAGCATCCTCCCAACTATCCACCACATTCTGTGATATAGAATAATGCAGAGATTTGTAAACCCTTAAGAAGCACTTTTGATGTTTAGGTTTTTATATTCCTTTGATCAGAGATTAGATGCTAAAATGCAGCAAAAAGGATTGCTTGATGATACACAATGAACTTTAAGAATTAAAGGGGAAAAAATCCTCTAAAATATCAAATTTATAGGCCACCACAGCTGAAATTGAACCCAACTTTTAGCATGAACACATAGAAAACTAATCTAAAATTTTACCTAAAACATTTCCTAAGTGAACTTTTTTATTCAACTGATGAGAATGTGATAAACAGGCCTCAAATGAGTATTGGCATGTTCTACACTGAATTTCATTATATCATTGAATTCTAATGTTTTGGGAGAGGTGTCACATAGAACTGAATTAATATTCACCAAAAATTGCAACTGTAACAAAATTCAGAATAGGATATAACACCCATCTCCTACTGCATTTTTTTCTATTACATTGTCAGACACCTTCATAGTAACATAGAAATGACAAGAATATACCACTTTCAGTCTTGGTTTCTTACTTGATTTAGGAAATGCACAGGGTTTTTTTAAGCAAGATATTCATATCAAGACATTATAAAGCCCAGTGATTGAAGGCTGGTTATATTGATTTTTTCACATTGATTCCCCTCCTATTTTATCCAATTCATTAAGTAAGGATACATAAGCATCTCACAGAAAGGTATTTTATATAATCATTTAGAGCTCCATAATATATATTTTGTCAAGGAAAAAGACTGCCTGTAATTGCAGGCCTGGAAACTCCTTAAATAGAGACCTCAGACTGGAACTCAAAGGGAAAAAAGAAGGTCTATCATCTTTGGAGGAGGGGCAAGTACCTTGGAGGCATTAAAAGAATGTTGAGAGGTTATGGAAGGAGAAAACTGAAAGGGCCAAAGCCAAACTGGAATTTAATTTGGCCACCGCAGGTAAACACAACAAACAAAGGTTTGTATAAATGCATTGGCAACAAAAGGAAGGCCCAGGAGAGTCTCCATCCTTTGCTGGATGCAGAGGGCAGGGCAGTGGCATGGGATGAGGGAAAGGCTGAGCTACTCCATGCCTTTTTTCCTCACTCTTTAATACCAAAGCTCAGGACACCCAGATCCCAGAGCTGGAAGCTGGCGACTCAGTGAAGCCCCCATAGACTCACAGAGCAACTTGGACTGGAAGGGACCTCAAAAATCATCTTGTTGCAGCCCCCCATAAGCCAGGAGGCAATGTCAGTGATCTGCTGTGCCACTTTGGGATTCACCTGACAGGGCCCATCCTGCAGGGAGGGCAGAGCAGGCCCAGCAATGGCCCCAGAGCCCCGGGCAGGGCCTGAGCCCAGGAGCTGCCCCTGCCCAGGAGGCACAACTTCTGCCCTGGCAGTGCCCAGCCCTGAGCAGATTGTGCCCAGAGGCTGTGCAGGCTCCTCCCTGGGGACATTGCAGAGCCCTCTGCACACTCTGCTGTGCCCTGTGCTCTGGGATGGCCCTGCTGGGGCAGGGAGGTGGCACCAGAGCAGCCCCTGGGGCCCCTCCAGCCTCACCCATCCTGGGATGTCACAGAAGGGTTTGGGTTGGAAGGGACCTCCATAAACCCCATGCCATTGCCCCCCTGCCATGTGCAGGGACACCTCACACTGTCTCAGGTTCCTCAGAGCCCATCGAGCCTGGCCTCAGACAGTCCCAGGGATGGGGCAGCCACAGGGAAACCTGGGCAAGACTCCAAACTGACAGCCAGAGAAAAATTAACAAAAAATGAAACCTTCTGATCTTTGATGTGGGTCTGTAAAGGTTAGGGACCATGTTTACATTCACTAATGAAGGTGTTTCCTCAAGTGCATCATCCAGTCTGAACTGAGGGATGCTGCCCCCCACATCCACCTCTTGCTAGCTTGAGGTGCAACATCACAAAGCGTGACAAGGCAACATTTTTATGAACGAGCCTAGTGTCTGTGATCTGCCTTCCTATGAAACGAGTTTCTTCCCAAATGCCTATTATTCCAGTTGTTAAATTACTCTAAGTCATGCTCCAAGGCATGTATAGTATACTACAATCAAACAGGAACAACACTTTGCATATCATTAAATGCCAAATTCTTTCTGCCACTCTGGAAGCAGAACTGCAGCCAGAAATGTCGGCTTCCCCTGCTTCTTTGCAATTCCAATTGCCAAGTGAACCCAGGCTGGGGAGGCAGTTCTGCCAAGTGTCAGCGCTGCGTTAATATTGTTATTATTCTCTGGGACTGAAGTATATAATGCTATTTTCTCCAAAGGCATTATTGATACCACGGATTAGCATTACAATTTGTATAATTATTGCAGCGCCCACAGGAGTTCATGTCATCAAATATTTATACAACTCAGAATAGTTTAGTGCAAATGATTTTAGATGCCTTGCTGGACTTTTGGAAGGAAAAAGTGATTGGATCAGGTAGCTAATTCAAAGGAAAAGCACAATATAGGATTGTCACAGGATATTCAAGAGATATTTGTCTTGGGATAATCTTGAAATCTCTTCACACTGCTTGTTTTTAATCAAGGGCCTTCAGCTTCTGGGTTTATTTCTCCACCTCATTTTAAGTGTCCAGTGTCCCCTTCTCACTTCCCATGACTTGTTCCTTGAGTATCCATCATTTGTTTTTTTTCTGCTTTAAGCCTGCATCCCACATATTCCTGCACCAGAACAAGCACATAATGCTGTGTTGTCCAGCTGATCCCATCTCATGGATGTGGATTATCAAAGTGGCCCCCAGTGACAAAAGAACAGCTTTG
>VZUA01030123.1:31598-43097 GCA_013401035.1 Horornis vulcanius
AAAAAAAAAAAAAAACAAAACAAAAACATAAAAATATATGGCATAAAATATTTCTAAAATAAGAAGATATCAATGCATTTTGTTCAAAACTCTTTAACACTAGAAGTCAAAAGCAAATGTCCCATTTTTGTTTCTTAAAGAAACATGAGGCAGTGCCTTTAACCTTGCCAACGCTGCAAGGAGCAGACAGATTTTCAAATTTAGATATATGCAGGCTTAAAAAAAGTGAATATCAATTTCATACTTTATTTGGACTGTTGAATGAACAGGCCTTTTTATGAACTCCTTGCTCCAGGCCAGATTGCACCAAATTCACAGGAAGTGCTCTGTGGTTGCTCCGTCCCTGGAAATGTCCAAGGCCAGGTTAGATGGGGCTTGGAGCAGCCTGGGATAGTGGAAGGTGTCCCTGCCTATGGCAGGGGGATGAAACTTGATGATTTTAAGGATCCTTCCAATGCAAATCCTCCTAAGATCCCATTATTCTATGATTTTTGAAGCAACTAATGACTATTCAGCTAAGTCTGATGTAAAAATATCTACCACGTGATTGATTTTTATAAAACCAAAACCTCTGGAAATCCTAAAGGCAAGAAGACTATCATAGAAGAGAGCCATATATCAGCAACAGTCAGAATTTCTTAATTCTTAAGGGCATGAGCCCTTTTACACAAATAACACTGCTTCATCTGTTACCTCTGGGTAGACCACAGCTTAAACAAAAACAAAAACCCCAAAAAAAGCAGAAAAAAAGCAGCCTCACAATGCTGAGTATCAGCAAGTTGGAGGTGGTGACAGAGAGAACAAGACATTCAGAGAGAGTGAGGAGTCATTCCCACTAGATAATGCATGATGTTTAATCAGCCGTGTCACCAACTGGAGGTAGTGTGCAAGAGCTAAGCATTAATAGGATAAATCTGTCCTCTTCTATTTCAGTCTTGAAAAGAACTGCATTTGAGATGGTTTAAACAGATAATTTTGAAAAGATCAAGAGCAAGACCTAATAAGTAACACTCCATTAGAGATAGAGCAATTAGAAGTTAGAGAGATACCACACATCTCCAAGTTTAATATCAGCATTGTAGAAGAAATGGTATAATCATGGGCAGGGAGATTAGCAAGACCTTGCAGTTAGATTGGAAAAAACTTCTATTTTTGTCTTCAACAGCTCCAGAGAGCTGTTTCTCTCTAGTTTTCTATCACAATAAATGTAGACAGCATTATTTCTACAAATATCCACAGTGTGCTGAAACCCTGTCATTTCATTTTGTAGCCAGAAAGAGTTTGAACATTAAAAAAATGCAAATATAACATATGCTGCCTCGGATTTTCACCTTTACCCCCCTCAAAGTATAGACTATTCATAACAAAAATTTTGGAAAACTGCAATAGAAGCAGCGTTAAAATGTTCAAAAACAAAAAAAAAAGAAAGAAAACATGACGGAGAGGGTAGGACATGATCTCTCTTCTGCCAAGTGGGTTTCTATTCAAAACAGATCAGGACGTGGATGAATGTTTCCATGGAAGATAATGGGACTTGAAGTCACTTTGAAGCAGCAGAACTAATAGACTCTAGTGAGGTCACATCAAGTTAAGTGAAGCAGAGAGCCTGGCCCACAGTTTTACCACCGTGAAATACTGTCTATGTCAGAAAGTTCAGGTGACTGATTAATTTTAGATAACATCCAAACTTACTACCCCAAGTCATTCATAAATACCCTGCAGCTAAATTAGTTAATAAAAAGAACTACTGAACAAGGAGAGGATCACCAGTTTCTAGTTCAATTCTCCTTTTAGCTTGTCTTAACCAAAGTTGCATCACAGTAATTGCAAATGACTTTACTATCATTAACATCATTAAACTTCATGGAGAAAGCAGTCTGCAGGGACATTAAAATAAAATCAACTATGCAAAATTAAAAGACTCAACAACTCTTCTTTAAGGCAGTGTGATACTAATTAACAACAATTGCTTTCTGGTTGAGGATTTCTCCTGGCTGTGTAAATCAGGGGAGATTCTGTGTTGTAGCTTACAGCAGACAAATCTGGAAATGAATGGAAAAAAAAACCAACCACACCTACATTCCAACAGAAACTGATAAACAATGCAGTTCAGGGAAAAGGTATTGGAATGCAAACCTTTCTCAGCCAGGATACAAGATTTACACAAAACCCTTGGGGTCACAAGATACCGACTAAGGAAAGAAGCAAAATTTCAGAATAGTCTTCTGGGTGAGCATCAGGATTTGCCAGTGTAGCTCTGGATGAAGGTTTTCTTCACTCCTCTCAGTTTGGGCTGCTCCTTACACCGTGTGTCAAGATGTTTGTCCTTTCTGTAACTGCTGCTCTGCTGCGTGTGGAGTGAATGCAGAGAGCTTGGAAATAATCGACATTTAGGAAAATAATATGGGCTGCAATTTCCCTATCTTAACTTCTTCAGTCGTCCTCTTGAGATAAAAGTAATAATAGTTCTACAATTTTTATGAGAAAATGTACTACCATTATTCAATAGGATTAAATATGGGATCATGTTTAAAGTTATTTTTCATACTTGCAAACCAAACTTTTACCTTGTTTTAGAAACACTTGAAACTTTTAGGCTCTCCTGAATTCTTTATTGGATCTTCTGCCTATTGAGAAAGAATAGTGACTATGCAAAAAAAGAAAGGGACATCTCTGGCAATCCACAGTATGAAACCTCAGAGCCAGCAGGGAGAATAATCTGTCAAACTAAGCCAGAATTCAGACAGTACAGCAAGGTCTTACTCCAGATGAACAACAGCTACGGAAGGAGGCTTAGAGTTAATATTAGCTAAACCAATCTTAGGGTGAATTATGATCATTATAATGATCAAGTCGTTATTTAAATTACTTCCTTAAATATAGAAACAAATATGGGACTTCTCTAAAAGTAAAGAGTTGTGTTTATTTGTGGGGAGTACATTTTTAGTAACAGTGGATAGAGTTCTTCAGCTTACAGCAAAGCACTGCTTATTTGGATTATATTATCACTGGCAAGATTCATCTCTTTCAGACTAATCTGTTATGACTTTAACGGGTGGGGTTTCTTTGTTTTTAGCTCTTAATGTAAATAAACAATTAAGATGTGGAAGATATGAATGCAATAATTTCTAATAAGTACTTCTAGCTACACAGCTGGGTTATGGAGATTTTTTAAATTTAGAGGACAAAACACTTAGATCTCACTTGCATTAAAGAGAAATAGAGGGGGAAATATTTATGTGATAGTGCGTTGTCAAAGAAAAGGCCATTTAGACACTTTCAGTCCTTAATTGCAGCACTTAATATCACCAATAGAATGTTATTTTAGTAAAACAAGTATTTATTGTAATAACAGCAAAGCAACAGAACAGCTTAAGTGGCTGAGGCTGTACAATCTCTGGGAGACAGACTCAGGTTAAATTCTGATATCTTTCATCAGCTTCCTGACAGCAACACCACCTTCAGTGGGACACTGAACCCCGTGTTGGAGCCTGGGCTGCTCCTCCTTCCAGAGCAGATGCCACAACCTCATCCTTCAGAGAACCATCTTTCATTGTTGACACAAAACTCTTGGGAAGATAAACCAAAGCCTGACAGACACCCACCCAAACCTGGGGACAGCCTTCAAGAGGAGTCAGCTCTGATATCCTCCAGTGTGGCAGTTGGACAGGGGCACCCCCAGAGCACAGAAGACAGCACCCACAAAAACACAAACCAACTTTTGCTTCTGCCAGGAAAGGTTGGACCAGATGATCCTTGCAGTCCCTTCTAACCTGGCATTCTAGGATTTCCATTGTACCAGTATGGAAACAGGCTCATTAGAAAATAGGAAATTTATCTTTTGAGTGAGTACCTAGTAGGTGGTCTCCCAAACTAATGCTCAGGAAGGTACTTAGAGCTGACCCAAACAGGTATGAGTGACCCTGTCCTCTGCCCACCCCAAGAGTGGAAGAGAGGATCCTTCGCCCTCCAAGGACTCTGGATCCTGTTTGCATCACCTCACACTGAACTGAGGTAGAAACATCTCAAGGCCATCTTTGCTCAGTCCACTTCACTCCTGAAATTCCGCTCCCTGATCACAAACTCCTCTGACACCCTCAATGTCCCCTGTCCTACAACTGTGCACCTTCAAGCTCTCTTCAACCAACTCTCTCTGTGAAAGAAACAGCTTTGTTTTCCTTTCTCCATGCTGTGTATCCTTCCCAGCTACTGACAAAAACCAAAAAACAAACTTGTAAAGAACTGTGGTCTTCTCTTACTTCAGGAAACACAAGAGCTCAGAAGAAAGACGTTCAAATAGAACAGCAGTTCCACAAGACTGGAGTTTTCCGATTCATATCCATGGTAAATGCAGCAAGTGAGGCTTCAAAGAGTTGCAAGAGTAGCACAAGAGCTGAACTGAAAGCAGCCAACTCCAGGCTCCTCAGACATCAGTTTGATTTGTCCTCCCATCCTAAATTACAGCTTTGCTCCAGCCTGCTCTGTGTGACTCTGAGCTCCATTTGTTTTCTACTAAGCAATATAATTTCTTGAGATTCTACTGGTTGCTAATGATGTGGAATATAACATCTCACTGCTGAATGCAGTTAAGAAATATGCAGAAGAGAAAATGCCAAACTTTGAAAGAAAATCCTGTCTTAGCAGACTGTTAGACTAATCATGTGAAAATGTTTATTTGCCATGAAGTCACAGCTATTAAACAAATTGGTCCATTCTGCAGTGCCAGAGTATTCTCACATGGGTTGCAAGATTTCTTTAAAATTATGTTGAAAAAGATACATTCAGCTAATGAAATTAATGAGCTTTAATACTCCCTTGAAGTGCAGGTTTTCAGCACAAATTTGCTTCATTATCACAGCTCTGTAAACCTTGTAATGCATAATGGTCACTGATCCTGCCCAGAACACAGTGAAACATGGCAAAAGTTTAATTGTACATGCACCTACATTTTAAAGCAAATAAGGCAGTCTCCAAGGCTATTAATATAACAGATGCCTTTTATAATTAAAGGGATAATGTCCAAAGATTAGCTGGAAAGTATTTTAATTAAAGTTAGTAAATTACTGTTGAAGTCATCATTACATGGAAACTCAATTAAAATTAGATCCTTAATTCTGCAGCAGCACAGCAACAACAGTAAGTTTCCCCACATTTGTGTCACATGCAGACCCCCATCTCACATGCTGAAGCACCTGATCTGGCACAAGTTTTCCTCATTTCTGTAATACTATATTGTACAGAAAAGAGACAAATCTGGTGCACTGTTAAATGGTCTTTATTTTTCTCCCTGCTGTTCTAAAGCAGAAGACTTTTTAAAATCTCATCCTCCGAAGAGGAGCACTCATATAAAAAGTAATTTTAATGAGTTTATAAAAATATATTCACAGAAAATACAGCATTAGCCCTGGAAAACCTTTTCTATGGCACCGTTTGAATGAATGGGTAAAGAGGCACAGAAGGACTCAATAACTTCCCTTGAATGCATCAGCAGTACAAATACAAATCCATTACAGAAGTCTATCTAAAAGTGTATTTCAATAGCTCAGTTTAGGAAAGGTTTACAAGGTCTCTGGATGGTACAAAGTGACTCTGGCAAGTAGTTAACATAACTAATTATAAGAACACACTTTTCTTCTAGACAGAGGAAGGATTAAGGTCATCTATTCTTTTTTTTTTTTTTTTTAATAATGAGCTGAGGAAGAGCATCCACTTCTCGCCTACTTTGTCAGTTTTATGAGACGTCAGACTGCCGTGTCACTAAGTTATCTCTTCTACACTCTCCAGACCATCCACAGGCTGAGAAAGGTCAGTTAAACCCAGAGCTTAAGCAAACAATTGTATGGATGTAGACTATCGAGCACTAAAGTGAAATCCTTGAAGGAATAGGAGCAGTCCCTTGTTCAACAGAAACCTGAAATTAGATTTGCAGGGGGTACCCCTCAAGAATCTTCAAATGCCTGAGTTTTTGGGCTATAAGTCAGAATAAGTGACAGGAAGGGGTTTAGGGCAGTGATCACATGAACATGGAACAGTGGCAGAGGAGCTGGGGAGATAGAAATGAAGATATCTTACTTTGCTGAATAGAAACTCCCAAAGCAAAAGTTAAATTTAAAAGCACATATCCACTCATTATTGCTATGGCATGGATAGCAACTTGAAATGGTGATCAGAGGGCTGGAGCAGCTCTGCTGGGAGGAAAGGCTGGCAGAGCTGGGATTGCTCACCTGGAGAGGAGAAGCTTTGGGCTGAGCTCAGGGTGGCCTTGCAGGGCCTGAAGGAGCTGCAGGAAAGATGGAGAGAGACAATTGCCAAGGGCTGGAGGCCCAGGAGGCAGGGAATGGCTGCCAGTGGCAGAGGGCAGGGCTGGCAGGGATCTGGGGCAGGAATTGTTCCCTGGCAGGGTGGGCAGGCCCTGGCCCAGGGTGCCCAGAGCAGCTGTGGCTGCCCCTGGATCCCTGGCAGTGCCCAAGGGCAGGTTGGACACTGGGGCTGGGAGCAGCCTGGGACAGTGGGAGGTGTCCCTGCACATGGCTGGGGGTGGAATGAGCTTATTTTAAGGTTCCTTTCAAACCAAACCATTCTATGTTTCTATGAAATATGCCTCTTTTAAGAATAAATTGATGCACTACTGATCACCTGCTAAATTAGAATTACCTCTTCTGCAGGGTGGGGAGAGCACAGATTTGGGAGAGCACAGGTTATGCCGTCAAAGCTGCCTGACAAACACAATTCACTTCAGGACACCAGAGTTTACTGCATGACCTGCACATCCATGGCTGAAATACCTCCCACTGAGCCACAAGCTGAGATATACCACAGAGATGAGCATATATCTAAATGCACTGTCTGAAGTGTTATTGATTTTTGTAGCCTCAGAATATGTCCAACAAAATGACTCACTTTTCACTGGGTTTGACCAGCTCTGTTGACTCCACTCACAAGAATGTCTTTGCATTTCAAAACAAGTTTAGTGGGGATATAGGGAGGCACCCATCAGGAAACAGCATACATTAAACTGCTGCAGTGAAGAAAGCTGTGTTAATAGCACTGGCCATGCTGAAACTGCCTTTCATGTTTGTTTGCTGCCATCTTAAAATATATATTGAAAATGTAAAACCATCCTTTCTCCATCTTTCTCAGCACTGGATATATTTTATTTTTGTAGCTAGACTTGCTTGGAAAATTCTTGCAAGCATTTTTACCTTTTTGCTTCTGAGGCTTCTGCCAAGGCCTTCATTATACCATTCCCAATTACCCAGAAACTTAACAATTTCTACCAGTTTGAACTTATCTCTTGTGATATATTTCTTGCTTTTTCAATAGCAGGATACTAATTAGCACTTAACATTTACTTAATACATTCTGTTAGAGCAAAATGAATTACGATCTTTATTAACCTGAACTGAGAAATTATGAAATTGTCTATTCAATCCCTGGGTATATTCACTGCATTTCTATTGTGTGCATTTTCTTAGGATTCTACTATATTTTCCTCACACTGGGATAATGAGTCTACTAAATTGCTATCTGCAATAAATTTCTTGTGAAATGGTTCCTTTTCCTTTTTTCCACTCTTTCATTTTATGCTTTGAATAGAGAACCCTAGAGTGAGATAGAGGCTGCAAAGAAAAAACAATTCAGAGAAGGGAAATCACTAGAGCTTGGAAGAGGATAAACCCAAAAGGTTCAGTGATTATAAATGCACCAGTTGGTCATTTCAGCTGTATTGACATCAAGTCTTATGCTGGAGTACATTTGGTAACTGTCAATAGTGTCATTAGCTTTCATAGAATTGTTTTGCCTCTCTCCAGGTCTGAGTCTGACCACTCTTCCCAGAGGCACATCCCCTGTTTACAATGACCTGACTCCCCAGACCCCACCTCACTCCCTTGTTTACTCCCCTGCCCTTTTCTTATTTTTTTCTTTTTTTCTTTTAGGAGAAAACCTCTATGCTTTCTGGCTGCTTTTAGTCCTATCCTTCAAGACAGGACTATCTTCTTGAGTTTTTGGCAGCTAACTCCTCCTCAGAGGCACGAAACAAACTAATGTGAGAGTTACTTCAGGAACTTTGTGGTGTTTTGCCCTTCAAGTGTGATCCTAATGACTATAAATTACAGTGCAGAACTTACTTAGAGGAAGACACAATAAGCCTTCTAAAGCGTTGTCTTCCACACTTGGGTGCTGAGAAGACCAAGAAGACAGTCAGTGGGAACAGAGACTGAGTAAAACACCTGAGCAGCTGACTAGGAGCAAAACCTGATGGCTATTTAACAGCTTATTTAATGGCCATTTGATAGGTAGTGAATAAAATAATATTCTGACAAAGACCAAACAAAAAAGGGAGCTTCATGAGCTTTGCTTTTGTCCTGTTCACGCAACAGAACCAGCATTTTACCAAATGTCCTGGTTTTACAGTAAATTGTTTTGTTTAGTCCTTATTACTTTCAAACTAAGTTCCATTCAAGTCAGCTTTGTAGTGGCAACATTGGCCTTAGCTGCCGTGGGATACACAGAAGACACTTTACAAAAGGGTTCCCCTCAAACACACACTGCCTTGTCCTTTTCTTTATTTGAACAACAACCTAGGGAGTCCATCTGAACTGCTGATCACATCCATGTTACCTCCATGAGGAAAATGCTCCCAAAATGAGTATTTGAGGCAGTGTTTGGGCTCTCAGACATGCCAGAGCTTGAGAGCAATAGCAGGGTGAAGCATACCATAAAGAACTGCTTTTAGAGCTTAATTTAATATATTTTGGAGTTTCTTACTGCTGCAAGAAAAACAAACTGATATAATTCCTCCTCGTGAGGATGGCTATGTACTTTTCCTTGAAATCATCAGCTGGTTAATGACAGTTCTTTAGATCTAATTAACTGTATGCACAAAGAATTGCTGCTATGTAGAACAAGTTACCCAAACAATATGATTGGGTTTGCCTTTCTTTCCAGAAAGTTCAGCTAATAAAAACCTTTTTCACATAATCAAACAGAATTAAATACGAAACAATTTGTGATAAAAGGCAAGATATTGATCCGTGATCATCTTTCTCACTTGATTATATTTTTGTAAAGATAGTGACCAATAACAATTTGCTTGGCATTTCAGTAACAATGCCTACTCTTCAGCTAATAAACACTGTCTACCAAAAGTTCTGAGTTTTTTCGTTTGTTTTGGGATATTTTTTGGGTTTGTCTCATGTAGGCTTTTTAAAATCATGGTTTCCAACAGTTTTGGTCATAAAAAGCAATAGACAACATGTAATGGAATAGCTACTATCAGTACATGCTGCTTTTCCAGTAACATTTTTATGCAGAAAATTCAGGCAATGAATCTCCATCTTTTCCACACAAGGTGATGAAACTGAACACATGAAAATCTCTAAACATATGGAGATTCAGATGCATCTTTTGTGTGTAAAAGAGAATCCATTTAATGAAGCATCTGTGAATTTCCCCATTGGTAATCAATTTTACCGTCCTTAGCTATTACTTTTGGAAGATAAAAAACAATAGAAAGAAGTTAAGAAGTTGGAAAAAATCCAAACAAGACCAATCTTGAGAACTCCAGGATCCCATCCATGGAAAGGTTGATCATGGAAGCACTACAGCCTGATTTTGGAACAAGATGCCTAAGCCTTGACCTACGTTACCTTTTTAAGCTTCTAGACCTTTTCCTCACTCCTGTATGATTTATAATGCATAAGTAATTTTAAGCTTTACAGCTCAGACTGTGCCTTTTCTTCCCTCTCGAGCCCCAGCATGTAGAGGCAGACAATTTCCTGAAGATCCAGCAGCCTTCATCATAAAACCCTTCTATAACCTTACCTAGTTCATTTATTGCCATGGAGTTGGGCATTCTCAGGGTATGGAGGGAGCAGAGTGAGGATCCGACAGATTTAGGAAAATGTTAAAATATATTTGATGCAGATGCATTCAAGCAACTCCTTCCCTATTCACTCCAGGGGAAAAAAGACATTGGTAAAGGAGAACAGTTCTGAGACGACACCAAGAACCACTCTTATATACAACTATTAATTCAGTGATTGATTTCTGCTTTTTCTGCCTCACAAAGTCATTCAGAGAGTTGCTCTGACTTAAAATATTGCACTAATAAAGGTAAGACACTAAGTTTCAACAGAATTTAATTTTAAGTAAAATGACTAAAATTTATCTTGTCTTACTTTCTTAAAGGTAGAGCAGAACTACATATGATTACACTTTTTAGTACTAAGCTGATCTCCCTGCCCCTCTAAAAAAATAATTAAGATTCTGCACTATCTGAGTCAGCATTCTAGTTCATTAAAAGAACATCAGGTCCTGTTTCTTATTCCATATTACTTTTTACTTGCGTGATAAAACATGCTCTGCTAGAATATTTCCCCCTCCAAGACATATCATCATTTCACTCTTTGCCTTGTTTTTGCTTTTGCTGAGCTAAAGAATCAATAACTGTATAAGCCAATTTTTAATTAAGCAAGGTGGTTCTGTACAGATATTTTCCTGGCTTTAATATTTATACACATGCACAAAAAACAAATGTGTAATTACCCTCTATAAGCCATATTCAAAGCTTTCTGAAGCAAATGGGAAAACTTTTGATTTTCCTGAACTTTTGAATTATGTCCTAGAAGCAAACATCACCAGAGATCTTAGTCAGCCAAGTGGAAGAAAAGAGATCAATGCTCTTCTATTCTCCCTTGGTTGGTCCATCCCTGACTGCAACAGAAAGAAAATCAAATGCTAAAGAAACAGATGCTTTGATTTAGTCAATGAGGACTGTGGAAAATTATCTGTCCAAAATCTTAGATAAAGACTTAGTTAAGATTTAAGATGAAGAAAAATACAGTTTTGCAGCAGATTTTTCGGAAGAGTTTCAAGGAGATTTAAAATGTTACAGTTTAAGATCTAGTTTCTGATAGAACTACGAAGAGTAGAGAAAAAGTGAGACAAGATCACTAAACCCAGTTAAAAATATGTCTTGCCCCCTCAAATATCCTTTGCTCTTATCTTTTAATACCACACTGAATTAATTGATTCAGGACTTGGGGTGCAACTGTAGAAGGATGTAAGGCTTGATAAATTGTAAAATTTATTTTAAGGGGTATCTCTGCAAGAGCACTGCTTGAATAATTACATTTTTGAATTAGAGACCACCAGTTCTTTCTCTGGTGTGAAACAGAGGCACAGAGATATAAATATTCACATAGAATATTAACAACCAGCTGGGGATCAGACTGAGGCAGCAGAACATAAAGTGCAGTGTTGGACTTCTCCAAGGTGCAGTCATTCCGCTTTCCAAGAGTGTGGAAAGGGCAACTACGGCCAAATGACCTGGAGTTTCACTGGGAGACACTGCCCTGGGTAACTCCTCACTACCCGAGAGTGTAGAAGCCCCCAAAAAGGATTTCCATCAAAATATTCTCCTCACATAGTCCTACAGGTTGAAGGCAGGACAAGATGAGGGTATCAAGGGCACCCTCAGCAGGTGTGCAGGTGACA
>VZUA01030126.1:2265-12476 GCA_013401035.1 Horornis vulcanius
CCCTGAACTTTGTATTCTAAAATATGCAACAAACGTTCCTGGTTATATGTTGGGCAAACCCCCTCCCTGTAGTGCCTTGTTGCTGGTTACATGGACATTTCTGTATCTTCTTCGATTAATTGACAAAAAAATTACTACTTATTTTAGACACGTAATTTTTACCTCAGATTCATTCTACCAATGTCGTAGTGCTAAATCACCTCAGAAGATGGAGAAAAAAGAAAGATAAGAACAACATGGGTCACTGCCTAGAATCTTCCATCTTGCTTTCATCTACCTTTATTCTAAAAACCCAAAACTATAAAGTTTCACCTTGTGACAAATTTAAATACTATTTATTTCAAATTTTTGTTGTTTTTAGTTCATCTATGAGTGTTGGAAGCTTTTCCCATGGACTAAGGTCAAACGCAATGCTTACTTGGAGTCCCAGCCAGGGTCCCAGACCCCCCAGGGCAGTTCCAGGGATTTTCCTTGTGCCCTAGTCTCTAACAACTGAAAACTCATTTTCCATTAAATAAACATAACTGAATATACCTATTCAACAGCCCCATTGATCAACAATTTTTAGAAGGGGAAAGATGCTATTTCTGCACATATATATATATGCACACCACTAAAGTTCAACAATAGCTCTTCTGACAACTCTTGGTTCAATAGTTTCCAAAAAGCCTTGTTTGTCAAATGTATTAACTGATTGTCATGAAAAAGAAATATACAGAATAATACATCTGTCATTATACCACATACTTCCTTAACTCAGATAAACTGAGAGTCAGACTGAGAAACAGTCACACTGAGTGACGGCTCATTCTAAGGCAGCGTTCTCCTGAGCAATCTGCCATGGCACCCAAAGAGTGTATGCCAGGAATGTGCAAGAATTTTTACCAGTGCCATCCTCAGTTTAGTGTTATGGCAATGGTCCTTTAGGGAACTGGTCATTGCAAGGTGCAGAGGAAACTGCTCTGAGTGCTTAGTTNACTTATCACAACATGAATTCACTGAGGAAAAACTGTTGATGTGCTTTTTCAATTCTAAACTAAAAATATATTGCTAAAAAGAGATAAAAAATTGTGCTATCTGCAGTAAGTAATCTTTCTTATTTCTAACTCTCACACAAAGATTTATATACTTTGATGATGCAATTACCCACTCTGAAGGATCTGCACAGAGACTAGAATATTTGCTTCATTTTGTGTTTCAGTTTGCACTTGAAACATAAATATGTCAAAGGCCAAGGCTCCCTCCTATGAGCCCCTCTACCCATCCCTCTCTAGTCTGCTTGAAAGTGTCATAAGTCTGCACAATAGATCTCATTTAGTATGAATTTATGATTTGTTGCCATGAATACCTACAGGTGTATTGCAAGAATCCTTGATTGATGAATTGCAATTTAATAAGCAACACTTAAAAGCTATTATAAAACATTACTGATAGGCCAGACACATGTAAATATTTAATCAGGAGTCATGACTTTCCTTCACTTGCTTGAGAACAGCTTCTTAAAGAAGGAGAAATGGAGATTTTTGAAAGTGTGTGCTTTAAAATACCTCAGAAGTTAAAGAATATTTTTTGCTTTAAAAGGACGTCTGTACATATAGTTCCTTTATATATAATATACAAATATCATTTGTGAAAAGAAAACAAAGGTCAAAATAATTTTAAATAATTCAGTTGAAGTTTAAACTGTAAAGTTAGTCATCTCATTAAAAAAATTATAATAAGGCATTTATGAGTACACCAGACAGCATTTTGATTATATTTCCTTAAGGAAAAGTCAGTGTGATATCCTAGTGATGGTGTGTTGTCTCATGCTATCCAAAAACCACTGTTAAGCCACATAAAGCTCAAGGCCCTTCAGGGACATGGACCTATAAAACCAAAGCAGTTGTTATAGAGTCATGGGCTGTGAAAGAGAAATCACCTCTCTAATTTACTTGCAGTAGAAGGGGATTGAAATTTTGTAACAGAAGGGGAGGGAAGTATAACCTTGATAAAATATATGTTGCGTAGAAAAATGTTGGCTTTGTCAACAGCATCTGATTCTGTGCAGTAACACTTCGTTTTGTTCTCAACTGACGTGCTATATGAAGCTCAGGACACTTCAGGCAGAAAGAACTAGCTTTAGTCTTTCAACACCTCTTTCTTTTATTATAGAATGTGAGCTAGAGTAGTTAGGTAGTATAAACATGCTCTAAATCTCATTAATCTTGCTGCCCATTCTGTTCCCAGCTGTGCAGTCTGCAATATGGCGATCATATTTTGCACTTAAGTAGCCACCATGTGCTCAGAAAGAAGAGTGATGTCTAACTTGCCCAAACAGTAGCAAATACAATACTGCCTTTACCATCCAGCCTCTAAAATTACTATGAGTGATGCTTTCTTTCTTTTTTCCACACATAATGAGTTAGGGGGAAAAAATGTGTGGTATATCAATTCCCCTGTTTGTAGAGACCAAGTATATTTCCAATTGATTTCTTTTAGCCTAAATTAGAGATTGGGCAAATGGAACCTCCCACACAACTGTTTGAAATGTCAGCAAGGAGTTGTTGAGCTAATGTATCTCCATGGCTATGACTGGAAAGGATCTGTGCTTCCCTTTGCTACTTTGAACGTGACAGTAATCATGTGAGAAGAATCATACTAACAGGATTTCAGACCAAACTGGCAGTCACTTCATAAGAAACACTAATCTCCAGAGATTTCCCACCAGTTAAGCCAAGAAACAGTGAGAAATATTCACAAGCTTCCAGCTAACACGTGTGAGTCTGAATCTGCATCCTGCCCTGAATAAGAGCACTGCTTCACTGGCCAGTTTTCTCCTGTAAATACTCATGCCATGGCTGTTTCATGGCACCAAGATAACAAAGTAAAATAAAAAAGGAATGGTAAAAATGTCATCAAAGTGTACAATAACTA
Source organism: Horornis vulcanius (assembly GCA_013401035.1). Classification (NCBI taxonomy): domain Eukaryota; kingdom Metazoa; phylum Chordata; class Aves; order Passeriformes; family Scotocercidae; genus Horornis; species Horornis vulcanius. Next base: position 5,182 of record VZUA01030126.1, read on the forward strand.
CTATTAGCTTTCTTTGGCACTTCAGAACAAGTTTCTGAAGTATAATGGAAAAGTGTTGTTGAATAAATGAGTAATAGGAGGTACTGCAATAATGAAAGAAAATGAATGTATAACAAATTACAGAGTGTGCATGAAAACACTGTTTGCTTTATATGTACTTGCAGACCGGTGAACATTAACAATAAATTGCTTTTTAATTTTTCTTAGATAAATTTATCTTAAAAATTAATGTCATCTGCAATATGTACAGTGATGTACAGTTAGATAAATAACACACAATGTTATTGTCCAAAAGGAACTTAAAAATTATTGGCTGGAGATATATGACTAAGAATCTTAATTAGAAACTGGCTTAGCTCCATGAAAATACAGAAAAGTAAAAAGAAAATAATTCCTAATGTCTATCATTCCTCAGGTTGATATGTTCAAGGCAGCAGTCACAGGATTTTCCCAATCATTCTTTCTATAAAAACTGATCTCCAGCCTGTCAGGTCATAAGTAAAGGCCTGTTCTTCTGTAACCCTTGAGCTTATTCTGTTTTACTTGCTTGACTTGAATCAGATGGGTGAAAGGTTTTGTCTGCTTTAAAGAAGCAACAAGAAAGAAAAGTATCCACCAGTAAGCAAAGGGCTGTCTAAGAACTATGTGACCTAATTGAAGTGTCTTTGTTTTCCGAGACAGTTATAGCAACTCAAGCTTAAATGTTGTTCAACTGACACCCAGTATAGGTGTGATATAAAACCTTCTCAGACTGTTTATTGACACACAAAAAGTCAACATAAAAGATACTATTCTCTTGAAGAGTTTATGTGAGAGGAATGGGGATAGAAAATTGAACTATGCATATACTAAAACTAAACAGTTGTCAGAATAAAAAATTGGGTAATTTTCCTATGGCTTGTAAGAAGTGAATGCACAGACTCCACCACTCAGAGTACAGCCTGGTTTCATCATCAACAGGCAGCTCGGTAAAGACACCACTCAGCTGTCACATTAGTTTGTTCTTCTACCAGGCAGTTAAAATAAATCTCTATCAGTATTGTAGTATTTATGTAGGCCAAACTCTCTTGTTTCAGATTGGCATGTTTCTCATGCACAAAATAATTTTAATATGTAAAATTAGTTCTATTAAATTAGGTATACAAAGACTCTTGAAGAAATTTCACTAGTTAATAATCAGAAATAGATCGTGCCACACTACAACTCTCTCTGCTCTGCAGTTGATGCCATAGTTACAAACAGGAGATGTGAGCTCATCTCCTCAGGATTAACACATGGCATTGTTGCAACAAAAAGAGAAGCAGCTAAGCTATGAGGAGAATATTTGCATAAACTGCTGACTCTTTAATAATATAAAATTAGCTTTGGGTTTGCTGTGATGCTTTAATTTTTCCCTTTAATACCTTTTTGCCTTGCTGTAATGTAAGATAACCTGGCTTCACTCAGTTATCAAAATCTCTTTGGAAAAAAATGTGAAACATGCAATGTAATCTATGATTTGGAACACAAGTATAACATAACCAAATAGTCATTCTCTTAACATTGATGGAATCAAAATATTTCATCTGTAAATTCAGCAGCTACAATTATGTATACATTGTAGAAAAGTTAAACACATATGTTCTAACCAATGTGACTAAAGCAAATCAACTACCTAAGCATCCCTTAGTTTAGGGTAAATATATCATTAGAAGACATTCTAAGTCAACTATATAAAACCCAAAAAAGAAACCAAAAGTAGTACCTTCTCTTAGTGCACGTTGCTGCAAGAATTATAATCTTCCACCAAGCTTTTCTACTCAAGGCTCCCAGTTGCTCTAACATACATATCCACTTCATGATGTGTCAGCTGTGTCTCATTAGAAACAAAACACAGCAATTAAACTGAGGGGTTTTCCATTCTCTATTTCTAGTCCTGTCTGTAATTCTCAAATTCTATGCTATTTTTGTTTTTTCACAGCCACTACTTGTTGTGCATTTATGGTGACATCCAATGAAATATTTAAAAGGAAAAACAGCTAATACTATATACCTTGCAATAAATCATTAAACATATTTTTCCTGATACCCTATACAGCTTAGTTAAATATCTAGACACTTGTAAAAGGTAGGTAAAATTTAGATGCTCTCAGCATCATGATTAAGGAGTGCTTTGAGCCATATGTAGTCATGTAAAGTGTAAAAATGGAAAAAGCTACCAGATGAATGATGAAGGAGGGGGAGGAGGTGCTCCAGGTGCAGGAGCTGAGGTTCCCCTGCAGATTGTGGTGCAGACCATGGTGAAGCAGCTGTGCCCTGGCAGCCCGTGGAGGAGCACAGGGATTCAGAGATCCACCTGCAGTCCCGTGGAGGAGCCTCAAGCTTGAGCAGCTGGATATCTGAGAGAGAGCTGTGAACCCCTGGGAAACCTCTGCTGGAGCAGGCTCCTGACAAGGACCAGTGGAGGGAGGAGCCCATGCTGGAGCAGATTTCCTGGTAGGACTTGTGACCCTGTGAGAGACCCAAGCTGGAGCAGGCTGCAAAGGTCGGCACCCTGTGGAAAAGTCACCCAGGCTGCAGCAGTTCATGAAGACCTGTTGCCCATAGGTTAGACTCACACTGGAGGAGTTCATGAAGAACTGTCTGCACGACTTGTGGGGAGGAGGTGGAGTTTGGGAAGGAGGGAATGGTGGAAGAAAGGTGTTTAAGATTTATTTTAATTCTCATTATCCTGATTTTGTTAACAATAAATTCTTTTAATATCCCCAACTAGAGTCTGTAGCTAAAAATATACATAATAAGTCATAAGTTAAAAACATACATAATAAGGGGAACATAGGCAACATCAGCCTCAGGAGTCAGCTGAGCAGAGGCTTTCAGAATAGCAAGTTTAGTTTTAAGCATTTAACAGATGCCTGCATCTCTTGTTGAATGGGGTCCATAATTTTGTCAAGGAAACTTGTAGAGGCTTGACTAGCTTTTATTTGAAGACAAATCCTGTGAGAGACCTCCAGATCTTAACTAAGTTCTAACCTTTTCCTGTGTAAGCAAGCGTGCTTCATTCTTAAATGTATTTCTATTCATGCACTGTGTGAATCTCCCATTGCAGAGTATTAATGTCAACAAAAGGTTAATAAAAAAATAAGGTTCTGAGGCCTTTTTTTATGCTTGTCTGCTCCCACCTGATTTTTTTTATTACTGAAGTTGATGTTTTTCAATAGCACTTACAGCAGCAGCAGTATTTAACTCTCACTTCTTATTGAAAAAGCCAAATCAAGAACTGAGTAATATTTGTTACTTATCTGTTCATTTAAAAGAAAAAGCAAAAGTTAAAAGACAACGGGGTCATGGGTAAGTGCTACTGAAAGTCACAGCCAGCAAGGAGTTTGCAGCTGGAAGAAAAAAGCCCTTTCCCTTCCTTTTCTGTAGTCAGTCATGGTACTGCTATTCTTCAGAGGTTTTTTCATTTCTTCCCATGCCCTTTAACCAGCTCTGATGGTCTGTCTTGAAATAAAGCTCACCTCTCCTATTTTTAGATAAAAGGTAGCATGATCTAACATTTTTTTCTTAGACCAAAGAATTCTCCAATCTGGATTTTAAAACTCATATTTCTACAAATCACCACGCCACTCATTTTTTTAATTCTCTCCCCTCTTTAAGTTGTTTTCATTTAGATCAAGAAATAAAGGATAACAATTCTATGGTAAAGTACTTAGTCATCTATAAAGCGAAAGAGCCAAATATTATTCCTTCAAGGCATGTACCTGTATTGCATAGGGAAGACAGAAGACAAGATTTGAGTGTGGAACTTATAAGCCATTAGAAAAAAATGAAATCCATTTTATAAAAAAGAAAATCAGACAAATCTAAAATGTGTAAGATTAGCTCTGAAAAAAATGCCGTCCCTTACTCTTAGTGTTAATGGATTGTTAATGTTAACATAACTAAGCATCACAAAGAATGTTCACAAATGAAATAAATAATTTGTATAGTTCATAAGAAAAGAATACTAAGAAGAAAGTACATACGTTTCCCTTTCAGCACATCTGAATGCTTTAGCAAAATGTTGTCCAAGCAATTTAATGTAACAGGTAAATTTTCAACAACTACATAAAAGATTTTTATCTGATCTTAATTTTTAGCTACTCCCCCAAGATCATCAATGATAAATCTTTCCGACTGATAATTGCAGGAGATCCTAAATTTTAGGTGTATTCAGGACTTTGACAAACAACTACTGCATTGGCAAAAGCCAACTCACCATATCCAGTGCATTATGTGGAATCATGTATGTCAAGAAAAGATTATCTAGGAAAAAATTTAGGTCTATAGTGGAATGGACAGGCAAAATGAAATATAACCTCTAAATAGTCAGCTGATAACAATGAAATCTAACTAGTCAATTAAGGCACTTTTCATGACATAAGACAGACCAAGATTCAGAAGGAATTTACAATTTCACTTTCCTTCATTCCAGGAAAGTGAGTTGGCCAAATGAAATATGGTAAAGGCAGAATTGTACTCTGATGTCTGGTTTCACTGAAGAAATGGTAAAGAACATATTTTCATTGTGCAATAGAAAAGGATATTACTTTTTCTTCTTTTTTGAGATCTAAGAAATTTTCTGATAATCATAACACAAATTTACACCTTTCTGTCCTGCATTTATGCATTCTTAACTACACCAGTGTTATAAATAAAGTCTGTCTTTAATCAGTTATTTTTTCACATATTGAGTATTGAAATATGCAAACTCCCTAGTACTGGCAAAACATGAAAATGGAATATTGATATTTTACTAACAATTTTCAGATCATGTTACATGTGCTCAGTGTCCTTCACTTTGATTGCAAAGTACAGTTCTTTCCAAAAGAACCATGCTATTTCCTTCACAACTTTTTGCTTAACAAGGTTGCAAAGAACAATGTTACACTTTGTTACCCTCCTGACGGACAAAATGGCCAAAAAGCAGCTCTCTCTTTCTCTAAGATGCATTGGTGTGTCAGTCTTTATCCTCAGTTTTTCCTCTTCCATTTACATTACAAAATGAGATTATATTTGCAGAAGAGAAATTATTGTTCACATTACAATTTAATTGCTGTCAAATTAACAAGTAATTTTATTAACAAGCTTTGAATCAGCATGTCTGTTGTGTCCTCGTGGAAATCCTCCAGAATTGATTGAAGCAAGCTAAGGATTAAGCTGATGATTTATTGACAAGAAGAATGTCACCTTTATCTACAAGCAGGGACGTTTGTCTCAGCTGAAGTGTTCCCAGTGTGCCTCACATATTTTTGCCCACTACCTTTCATTTCTCCCATTCTGAAACATAAAAGAAAAGCATATTCTTAAATCTGGGTATTATCTGGGATGACCGTAGGAATGGGAGCTGCAGGATGACACATTTTCTTGGGCTGATGGAAACAAAGTTTTAAACAAAGACCCAACCAACAAAGTAACAAAAGCAACCCAACGTAAGGGGAAAGGGCCTTTTCAATATTTTTTTCTCTCTTCCATGATGTGTGGCTCAAAATCCAGAGGTACAAAGAAAAGCTTATTCCACCAGGAAACCTGACACAGAAAAAGTTGATGCCATCTGGTTTCCTTCAGCTAATAATTGTTACATTGGTTTATAAAGCTCTGGCGGACCATTGCTCCAGAATGAGGCACTTTAATCATATGTGTTCCTACATCACTTAAAACACAGCAGTGGTGATTCATCAAAATGCAAATCAGTCAGGAAGGCTATAATAACAGCAGAAAGGAAAGTGATTATAAGCTCCTATGAATCACAGCACTGGGTATCTTACGTGTGATATTTTTTTTTTGCAATAATCTGTTTGACTGCACTTTGCACTAGGCAAGCTGATTTCCCATAGGCTGTGTTTCATGGCAATATCCAATATAACCTGCACAAAATAGAAAGCAGATATGAAGGTCATTTTAAGGAGAGTGAGAACTTGCAAAAATCTGCCAGTTGAGCAAGCTGACTTTTCGTTATAATTCATAAAATAGTGTCTTCTGTTGATGAGCGTAGCTTATTTATATTTTTATATTTTTTATAGTGAAAGATTAATTAATATGTCTGAACATGAAAACTTATTTTAACATTTGTTCCAATCCAAAGTTCTTGCTACAATCTCGTATGTCCTCCTTCCATTCACTTTTTATTCTCAGATTAACTAGAAATCCATATTTCATGGCTATTCTAAAGGAATGTTATTCAGGCTGCTTTTTATTAAGAACAGGTCTAGACTCATCATGTTAGTGAACAAACTATTTGCAATGACCGGATCTGTACAGCAGAAACCAGACGATGTTTCAGGTCTCCACAGTGTCACACTCTGAAAATTAAATTCTTGTTTCAGTGATATAACTATTGAGATGGTGAAACAATGCCATCGAGGTCACAGAACCTTCCCCAAAATAATACTGGTCTTACACTGCAATATAGCCTGGCATCAAAATTACACTTTGGTGAGCCGTTTTATTCATTTTATTTGAAATATCTGATAAGCAAGGTATTGTATAGCTGATTTCTGAAATCCAGAGATATTTCAGAAGGGTACCAGACAGCACCTAGAAATAATATTAGCTCTGAGGCTTGCAATCAAGAGCTGCTCATGAACATAACATCCTAGTAGTGATAAAATATGACAGCAGGGAAGAGAGATTCCAAATGGTTTCACACTTCCTGTCTTAACTATTATGCTTTGGAAACCAGACTACAGCAGTTTTTTCCTCAGAGGCTGTCTAAAGCATTCAGTCAGGAAAAATCAGATGGACAAGCAGACTCTCACTCCAGGGAGCTGTAACAATGAATTACTTCTGAAATCTTTTGACAGATAGAAAAATGTAGGCTTGTGCTTTGTTTTAGACCACTGAGTCCTCTACAGGGTTCATTTCTGTGGTGAAGGGTGTGAAGTGTTTGATGCTTGCTGTTTGTAACTCCAAACTCTGCAGCAATGGCAATAGTCACCACCCACTGATGGCCCAAGTTAATTGTCCCTTTTCCACAGTGATACTATTTGCAATAACTCAGCCTTCAAAGGATGTACCAAAAAAACTTTAACAAACGCAGATTATGTTTGATCTAATCTACTCCTTAAAGAAATCAGGTTTTGTGTGTGAGTAAAACTGAAAAAATGAAAACAAATAAAAAAAGGAAAAGAAAAAAGTGAAAATAAAAAACAGGAAAGGGAGAGAAAAAGGAAAAGTGGAAGGGAAAGGGAAGAAAGCAAAAGGATCAAGGAAAAAAATTCTTCTGATTGTTTCATAACTCTCAGAATAAGCAGTTGAATTCTGCAAAGGATCAG
>VZUA01030157.1:20597-49667 GCA_013401035.1 Horornis vulcanius
ATAAGGCAAATACAGAGAAGTGTAGTGACACAGAAAAGCAGAACTGAGCAACAGGATGCTTTGGGAACATCTTTGAAATTACCAGGGAAAAGCTGCAGAAAAACAGGAAAGCTGTAGAGAAGAAAAGGTCACCAGTAAAAGGACCAGGAGAACTTCACACCAAATCATTTCTACCACAAATGCACCCCTAACACAACATCAGTCTCTGGGGCACACCAATGACATGGTAGATTTGTCAGTGAACTCAAAAAGCTGATGGCATTGAAAAGGCCAGCAGAAAGAAAAGCTGGGTGCATTAGAAACAGCTGAGGGAATCAATAATGGTTAGGACATTTTCTGGTGTAACAGAGTATTTAATGGTCCTTTAGGTGGACAATGGAGTCAAGAGAACTTACTATTTCTAGCACTGGCAATATCTCAGTGTAGGTGTATCAGATAAATGTGTGCACCAACACATTACACTTGGTTTCTCTGGTCTCATAATTCCAATTTGAATAAACTTCTGAACATTTTCTGATTAATACTAAATTATTCTAAGTATCTTTCACTCTTAACATCAATCAGTCAGAAATCACATCTCTAACCTGTGCTAAGCCTGGGTCTAAGAACACTGCAGACACAAGAGAACTGGTCTGCATCGACTTTTCACAGAATGGTTTGGTTTGGAAGGGACTTTAAAGACCATTAGTTTCAAACCCCCTGTCATGGGCAGGGACAGCTTTCATTAGACCAGGCTGCTCAGAGCTCCATCCAACCTGGCCTTGAACGCTGCCAGGAATGGGGCAGCCACAGCTTCTTTATACATTAAAATGGTCTGAAGTTTACCTACCTTGGCCCAAAATGTAGAATATGCTTGTATCCTCTGAAATGACAGCTCTGAGCTCTCTGGTAAACCAAGTCATGTTGGTTTTAACTGCACTTTCATAAATTCCTTCTTGAACTTCATAATTATATTCACACTTCCCATTCTCCTTGACCTCAGGAAAGCTTTTCAGCTCACAGCTCATTCCTGTAACTGTATCTAGAGCAACTCTTGTGCCTTGCTATAGCGCAGCAGCACTGCACAAAACCAAGTTCACTTTNTGATAGAAAATCACCACCTCCTGGAAAGCAGTCTGCATCTAGACTGCTTAATAAATAAAACTGCATAAATAAAACTCCTCAAAAAAACATGCCAGGAAATAGGGAAATAGAGAACGGCATAAAACTTGATTTTCTACATAAATGTTGCAGCAGGTTGCACTAACAGGGAAGATAATCCAGACACCAAGAACACGTTAGTTTTTTTCAGAGCAGACAACAACAATATAATGAAAAATTAAGATAAATGAATAAAAATATTCACTGATGAATACAAGAAATCACCAAACTGGTTTTGAGGCTAAGCTGAACATGAACCCAGTACAGACCAGGACAGGCAGACATCAGCCACACAGAAAAGCAAACAAGTCTTGCCTCTCAAACGAGTCTTCCTAGTGCTTTGAGGTTTGGGATAAGCATGGAAGCTGGCCACACAACACAGTTAAACTATCATTGACACAATCAAGAGCGTATGACCGTGCATATGTCAAGGAACACTAAAACTCCACTTGGCGATGTGTGCAGGCAACTCCAGAGTGGCAGGCAGCAATCACTCAGCATGCAGGACACTGGCTCAATACAAAACAGAAAGAAAAACTGGAGCAAAGCATAACAGAGGATAAAAAATTATAGAATATATGTGGCATTGTGAGTGCCTACTGTGTCACTTGGTCATGCCCCAAAACCTGCAAGCCTGGCACACCATTACTCTCCTGCGCCTCAAAACCACGCAGACCGTACTTCACTCTGCACAGGATCCAGAATTTAGTTTTCAAATAGGCTTTCTGATATGTTTTTAACTCCCAAATTCCAGCTCTAGTGAAAACTAAACTGAAAAGCATAGATACCATGAGGCTGCCTCCTGGGTTTCCACACAGGCAGCAGGAGGCAAATCCTGCAGACTCTCTGTACAAAGCCAGTGGAAGAACAGGAGTTCTTCTTCCTCCCTACTGCAAAGGAAATGTGTGTCAGCCACCTTCTGCAGCCACAAGGCAGGCAAGGCTGAGGTAGGGGAGGTTTGCTGATGCAAACATGTTTACCCTGCATTCTGGACACATGGGAATAGTTTCTGAAACTGTAACTCCCTTCAGACTGCAGCCTCAACCTGCCTCAACCCTGTCTATAAAATATCCTTATGAGCAGTCCTCACCAGCAGGCAACACCACAGAAAGGATACCAGGGCAAAGGCAGAAACGTAGCTTTAAACAAGAAATAGTAATTCTACATTTGGCTGTGTCCCCCTGCAGGCAGGTATTCCAAAGCTGAAATGATCCTGCAGCTTGCATTTATTGTTAGGAAACTGCTAAACCTACTGATTGCTTTTTGCAACTATACTCTGCCACATTTAGTGTTTATTCAACAGTGAAGCATTTAGGCAGAGGTCTTCCAGTCTCTTTCACCCACACTCAGGTCTGGGTTAAGATAATGTGAACCATACTTACATCATAAAAATAAAATCAAACACAACTATCAAAGTAAGAGCTCCTATTTTGCGTCAAATATATTGCATCTGGCGGCCTTTCGCAAGGTCGTCTTTGTTTTCTGCTGGCTACAATGTCAAGCAGGAATAAACTTGTAAAGCTGGGGGGAAAGCCTCCAAGAGCCACTCCCCCTTACAGAACAGCACTCTAGGATTTTCCATTCTGGGTGATGTATCACACAGCAACAGCACCCTGCACACACAACACATGGATCCCTAGTCTGACCTGGCTTTGCAGCCTTTCCTGAGGGAGACGTAGGAAAAAAGTCAGTATCCCATATTTTGAGTACCTCAGCAAAGAATGCTTTTGCTAAAACACTGTGCCTCAGAATATGGACATTTTCCCCTATAAAAGTAGCTTTGATGTTTCATAAAGTTGCTGCTGTACCATTACAAAAAATGTCTCGATGACTGTGCATCTGCAAGCATTGTGTGAAATAGGTTATGAGAGTCTTTCCAAAGAGGAACATGTATTACAGGGAAGGACTAAAATGCATCTACAGAAATCACGTTCAGAACTGCCCTGGAGTGCTGTCCTCATCATATGGACCACATCTAGTGCAGATCATGGCACTGCAAGCTGTGACAGGGATTTTATCTTTCCAGGTCTACACAGACTGGACTCAGCCCCAAAAAAATCCATTTGCATAGAGCAGAACAAATAGTTTTAGGACAGGTTTAAACTCTGCAATAGGTACCCAAGATTTCTAATTCCAGAGTTTACAACTTGAATTCCCCAGCAGTCCAAACAATGTAACTTCCACTGTTTTTCTCTCCGGAGTTTAGTTTCCTTTCCATAGATACATTTGAAGGAACATCTCTACTCCCTTTTGATTTTCCTTTTGTCAAAATGGTATAACATTCTGAAAACATGACAGCAAAAAGGCATCTTCAGATTTAGGCAATCTGTTTACTGCTTTATTTTTATATATTTCTACAATGCACACGAATTAGTGTCTCCTCCTTCTCTCTTGTTAACACTTCACAAGTCATGTGCCTACACACAAACAAGTACCATCTCCTCTCTTCCTGGCAGCCTCCTTGGCTACAGTTCTTTTGCTAGTCCAGAAACCCTGTCCTGGATAAACTTAACATACCTTAAAAACTAGTACCGATTTCAGGTCCAATGTTTGCTATATTAACTCACACATCAGTCCTATAGCAGATAAATTGAACCATCAGCCACAACAGAAAAGGATTACTCAGAGGAAAGGAAATGCCAGGGACACAATACAGTTTGATTACTGAAACATTCTCTTTAGAATCCAAAATATTATGCCAGCAAGTCTTGGGTTCAGGGAGGATGGGGGCAAACAGTGACAGACACGGGACACAACACAAAGGGGACACAAATAAAAACAAACAAAAATTCAGTCTTGCGTAAAGACAATTTCTAGTAGGAAGCCCATAGAGTCCTGCCAAAAGAAAAAAAAATCAACTCTTTCCAACTGTTTAAGATACTCTTGGTTACAAAATTTTCCAGTGTATTAGGCAGTCTAACACAAGGAATTGGTTTGATAAACCAATTCTTCACACAGATAAAGACCATCCTGTCTCTTCAAAAAGGGAGAATATACACAAGCAGCAATGAGCTATTACAAATACATTATCAGCTCTGGGAAGAAGAATCATCAAGTAATTACAGAGGTTATCAGGGTCCTTATCAGTACTCACTGCCAGCAGGCTACCTGCATATTCATTTCCCTCTCCATCACCACTCTGCCACGCTGAGTTTTCGGAACAGTTTCTTCTATTGCGTATGTTCATAAAATAATTTTTAAATAAATATCTGTTTATTACAGCAGTGATAACAGAGTCGGTATCTAGAGGCAAAAACATGGAATGTATTTTTTCACCCAGTGAGTAGAACTCCAAACATTCCATATGCTGAAAAGCAGTATGCATTTTCAAAATAAAACAGTGTTCAGAACAATTGAAGTGAGAAAAATGTGCATGACAAATGCAATTTTTGTCTTTCAGCCTGCTTGAAGAAGCAACTGCAAAATCTCTCTCTATATGAAATAAATTACCAGTCCATGAGCAATTTCTGTAGTCTGATCCCCAATCAATAATGAATGCCAGATTAAAGTGAAGAACATATTTTTACCACCTCCAAACCCAACAACTACAAACCCCCTCTGAAATAAACCTAAATCAGATGCAATAAGCATTCTAACACAGCACAATCCACACTAGGCTGATGTTCAACAGCATGTTGTTTCTACACTCTCTCTCTTCAGACACAATGCTCAGAGGATTGATCATAAGGAAAAGAAGAAAATAAAAAAGCAGCCCAGATACTGAATCACTCACTCATGCAGGGCAAGAGCTCAGGACACAAACCTACTCTTCTATGTTGAATGCAGGGTCCAGAATCCATTCAAGATGTTCCTCCGGCCACAATTCCAGCCTCTGAAAAGCAGCTCCAAAAGCATTGCCCACAGGTCACCTGCAGCTCCCTGAACCATTGTACCACAGCGCACAGAGCTTTTAAATAGAAGGCTTCAAGAACACCATTATATACCTGCTCAGAGATTCCCAGTGCTTCCACAGATTAGTGTCTCCCTTGGGAAACACAGGCACTTCTGAGAAAACATTCCCCGTTATGGCTACACAAGAGTCCAAGGTAGTTCTCAGTCACCCGCGGCTTCCCCGAGTCTTTTGCAATTTGAAACATTCCACATCTAAGTTCCAGTCCTTAAATAGTGCCATTATAATTCCTGTAAAAGCCATTTCTATATCTCAATTAATGCTGCTAACTCCCCAGAGCATTTTAAAAAAATCATACTTAAAGCCAATCAAGTCCTCTGAATAAAAACAGCAACCAGAAAGAAATGTTATGGGGCGTTCATGGGGAACATCTTGTTACAATTTAGGAGTTTGGGAATCCCTGCTTTTCTTAAAACTACTCAGACTTCACTCTGAATATCACCTGACACAGACTTAGAGGTGAAGATGTTAACAGGAAAACCACATACGGAAAAACATATAACCAGCGACCTTTCTTTTCGTGATATATTCACTGTGTCTATCAGCTTTGAAGAGTTCATTCATTGAATGCACACTCAGCATCTATTATTCTACAGAGATAATTCAAGAGATGTACTTGTTACAATATTTGCAACTTTAAACTCCAAATTAGAAATACTTCTCTTCAAGATTTAGGCTCTGTAATTTCTTTTACAGATGCTTCTTACACTCCACAGCTGAGATAAATTCTCCCAGGCTATCAGAAGCTGTAAGCAAAATAACAGCCAAGTTATAACAGCACAATTCTACAAAGTACCCAGAGTTTATGGGCTTCCGCTGATATGCGCCAGGGCCACACCACAGGAGGAGGAACGAGTGCCATTTTCTCAGGATTGGAAGTACAGATCTTGCTCTCTCTTCCCTTACACTACGAAGGAATTAGTGTTACGTGGCTGACACTGCCAAGCCAAGCAGTGCTACTTGTTCATCTGCCTTCTCACCATGATTGCACACATATTTAAACACAAGACTCACACCCACCCCACATCTTGTAAGATGATTATGAGTAAGCAACACTTCACATGAGCACCTGTCACTGGCCCTAAGCACGGGCTCTTCCGGGGTTTAACATCTCTCCCAACTGCCCCGAGGACACAAACTGCGCTGCTGCCTTTAGGCGCTCTGAGCAGATACGTTGCTGGCGGCGAGGGCACTGTCAGAGGGAGGGAAGGGAGCTGCCAGGGCAGGCTGCCGCCGGACTCCCGGTGCCGCGCGGCGCTCCGGGTGTCCCGGCCGGGCCGGGCCGGGCAAGTCGGCAGCGAGGAGCTGCTGCCCCGCGGCGCCGCGTCACGGATCTGCTGCTCCCGGCAGCCAATCGGCGCCGCGGCCGGGGACGGCGCGACTTCATTCATTCATTCATAAAAAAAAAAGAGGCGCAGCGCAGATGGGAAGCGCGCCCTTCCCGGCCCCCCGCCCCGCCGTGCGGGCACGGATACTCACGGCAATCCGCCTCGTCGCTGTTATCCGAGCAGTCGTCGTCCTCGTCGCATTTCCAGATGGCGGGGATGCACCGCTCGTTCCGGCACTGGAACTGGTTCTCCTCGCACTCCTTGACGGCGCCTGCGAGACACGGGGCCGCGCCTGGGTCAGCGGGGCGCGCTCCCACGGCCGGGCGGCGGGGGCATCCCGGGGCCGCCTCGCTGCCCGGCCCGGCTGGGGATAACCCGGGCAAGGCGCCGGGAGCCACCGTCGGCCGAGGGTGGGGGCTGCGACTGGGTTTGCCGGGATACAGCGGCTCGGTGCGCGGCTGGGGCTGGGCTCGCCGGGGTACAGCGGCTCGGTGCGCGGCTGGGGGAGACCCGCCTCCGCGGGAGCACGGCGGCGATCCCGAAGCTGCTTTGTGCAGGGATAAAAGGGGCCATTCCTGTGCTTCCCCGCATTGTTTTAAAGGCGGAGGGAAAAGGAGCCTGAGAATAGAAGATGGTTAAAACCCGAAACACAACAGACAAAGAAAAAATATAAAGCGCAGCGATGCTGGGACCTCCTGCGCATCCATTACTGGGGCAAAGCGCACCGACACCTGGGGACGCGCGGCGGAACAGGCACCGGCGCCGTCCCGGGAAAAGGGACCTGACCCAACTAAAGTTGAGGGCGGGGGGAGAACGAAGCAAATCTGCTTTGCAGACTCGGTGCCGCGCTGCTCTGATGAGGCACAAATCCCCTCTGAAAGGGATTAAAGGTGGCAGCTCCTGTCACCAGCTCTCGGGCTGCATTCGCCCGCTGAAGAGCGTGCCCGGCCCCCGCAGGTCGCAACCCCCGAGCGTGCCCGGCCCTCCGCAGGTCCCACACCCCGCGCAGGGTACCGGGGCGAGCGGGCACCCGCGGCCGCAAACCCCGGGGTGCCCGTGCCGGCAGGACGCTCGCCGCCTCCCCGGCAGCGCTGAGGCCGGGGGACCCCGGCGCTGAGGGAGAGCAGCCGTGCCGCGCCGGACCCACCTTTGCCGAGGTGCAGCTTGAGCAGCAACAGCTGGAGGAGCAGCAGCCGGGCGAGCGCTGGCCGGCACATGGTGCTCGCTCGCTCCCTCCCTCCCTCGGTGGCAGCGCGCCGTGTGCGGGGTGCGCGCAGCCGGCGCGCCGCTCGCTGCCCGCCCCGTGCCGANACGCGCCCCGCTGGGCGGGCCCCGCTCGGCTCGGCCCCGGAGAGCGCTGCCACCGCCGGCATCCCGCCTCCCGGAGGAGCGCCAGAGGAACACCTGAGGGACGCCTCTCCCGGCAGCCCGCGGCTACCGAATGGAAGCCCCGCAGATAGCACTGCCGCGCTCGGACGGGCGTTCCCAGGCCGGGCTGGTAGCCTCGTAGCTCTCGCTTGGATAGGCGGGCCTGGGCCCTGCTGGAGCGGACTGGGTCAGGCCCTCAGGTCCTGAGCCTCCCTCGGTTGGGCCCTGTTACAGTGGCAGCATCATTCATGATCTTAATTTTATTAAGCCAATTAAACATGCAGACTCCTTTAAACGGCCTCAAGTCGCAAATTGTGTCCTCTCCTCATTACTTCAGATCTCCCACTGAGGGATTTCATTATGACAATACTGATGTGGTCATCTTCACTTAATTGTATTAAAATTAGTGAAACAAGTACCAAGTATACTAAAGGTGGGCACCTCTCCTCGTAGAGTCTGCTTTACCCTTTCTACTGCCTAAGCACATGCGATCTGATCAGTAACGACAAATGGTTTCCAAGCTATCGGGCCTTATTTATTATTCCATTTGCACAGTGCTGATGAGAAAGCAGTTCACCGTCTTTAATTAACACCACAGCCTTGTTCATACAGTCAGGATTAACAGTATTCCAGTAATCGTATTATGAGAAGATATTTTTCAAGAGTAACTTGAATCTAACATCACAACAGAATTTAACATGATTATATGTGGAGTGTCATTTTAAAAAACCTTAAAATCGAGTACTAATTTTACATAAACCAATGTAACAAAGCTTTTCAGTTTCAAAGCTTGAAATGCCATTGACTTAAGAACTGGGCTGCCATTTAAAAATGCACCTGTGTCTTTAACAAAAATTTTGCAAGTCATTAGTCAGCAGTGTCACTAATGCATTTGAATCATGTGAAGAGAAGAGCTAATCATTGAGCTATTCCACTAGCAGCTTATAGAGTATTAACAATTTATTCAAGCCTGTTTGAACAATTTTTAGCGTGAGAAATGCAGTGCATGTTTGTGTTGGCTGCATCAATGTGATAGATTACAATAATTGCTCAAAGCAAATGAGGTATTTATAATACATTAGGTCAAATTTCTCTTTTTTAAATGTGTCAAAACACAGATTCATAAAGCTACTGTAATTCATGGCCTCATCCTTCTCTTTTGTAAGTTAGTTTATTAGTTTAAATTGGAAGTGGCTCCAAAGGTAATAATGAAGCTATCTGGTACAAAACAGGTGTGAGTGTGCAGAGCATCAGTCACAGCAATGATCTGCTCTGATTCCTACTGGAATTTTGTTTCATTTAAAAAAGCAACCAAACGGGCGTTTTGGCCTGAATGCCTCTCATAGGAAACAAGACTAATGAGATTTTTTTTGAGTGAGCTTCTCTGGTGACACCTGAACAGCAGCAATTTCAAGAGCCTTCACTGACCAGCCATTGTAGGGGCTACTGGTAGCCTAGTACCATCTTGTGGACATATGTGTCTCCGAGGAATTGCAGAGGCAAGAAGGAAACTGGAGGTGCGATAGGAGAAGTAGATTGTGCTAAGGAAGATATTTGGTATGAAAGAGAAATGAAATATCATTTCATCCATTAGATTCCAATAGTTAAGACTGTTAATTTACCTCTTAATTTACTTTGTGCTTTATTGCTTCTAGTTGGTCACACACCACTGCACATTAAACAACAAATCCCAGATCAGATACACACTAACAGAGCAAGGGGGTACATCAAAACAGTGAAATGTTCTTTCAGTAGAGCTCCATCAGCCAGCTCTCTGTTGTTTGTCATTCGTACCATTCCTTTGATCTAGTTTACAAATGATTTTTATAGCTTGATATTTTTCTTAAGACAGAACCCAGACCTTTTTTCCATATTTACATTTTCAATGACTGGTCTCTTAGATCCATGTATTTCTCATGCTAACTACGGCTTATACATCAGAGAAGTCTCTTCAGTGTCAGGATGAATAACTGACCCCCTGCACCCTGGACTTTCTGCAGGCTTGTATTCATACACCAGGTTCTTTACTCCCCCAGGTGTGCAGATATGCACCCTCCCAATCACAGAGTGGGAATTGAATCATTCAGAGGCATGTGAAAACAGATGCACCAAACTTATTTTAGTGGAAGCTCCTCTGGTGTGTCCAGCTTTTGGCCACTGTATGAACACCTTGCCTTGTTTTGCAGAATGCCACTACGTGGTTTCAAACACTCATCTCCCTTTTCCCAAAAACAATTTAATGTCTTTCTACAATATATTTTTTTCTCCTTTCAAATGGACATTTAAAAACCTGTTCTCCTCTATTTGTATAATAACCTTTGAAAATATGCCCTGTCCAATAGGCTTTTTTCAGTCTTGTCTTTCAACTAGACAATCCTTCAATCCTGTCACGGCTTTTAGATATGCTAATGTAATATGTTTTGCAAAAAGATGTTTAAATTAAACCTTTTAATTAAAGTTAGCTGAACCAATGCACTAGCGGCCACATCCCTTAAACTGCCAACTGAAGTGTTAGTACCCACAATACTATTTACATTTTAAAATAAAATTTTATTGCCAAAACTAGTGTGAGTTTTCAGCTGTATATAGTATTGTATATTACATTTTAAACTAAAATTTATTTTCTGCTGTTTCTATTGGGGCACAAAACAAACCACAAGCCCAGCAGAGCATAAATACAGGTTCATTTCTGATCAAGTTCAGATCTTTGTTCTTCAGATTCTTACACACCTCCTGTTTTTTACCTGCTGTGTTCAAAATAACCAACAGTTTTCACAACCTTCCTTCCTACTTTTGGGATTCACAAACCTACTTTTGTTTGTAGGTTGTTTAATAATCTGCTTTAAAATGTTTTACTTATGTATTTATCTGCTAAGATGCTTTAGTCTTTTTTCTTTTGGTGAATTTCTTCAAAATCTGCCCATTTTAAACTGCACAGAAAAGTTTCTTCTACTTTCCCTCTTTTCATAGTTTCCTTAGACTGACCTCCAATTTTCCCATACTAATTTCCTTAGATCCTTCCACTCTTGTCCAGGTAGCTGTAGGAATTTTCCCTAACTCCTGCATTGAACCAGTCACTGTAGCATCAATGGTCATTAACATTTTACCCTCCAGCCCTGTGGCCTTCCTCCTCTGTCTCTTTGCAAGGGCACGTTGATGACAGGTGATATTACTTTTCATTTGCACAAATCCCTTTTTGCTTGTGTGAAAGCAAGTTAGGGTTCTTAATTCTTTAGTTTGGTTTGGGTTTTTTTTCCAATTCATATTTTTATTTGTATCTGACTAAATGGTGTCTCTTTGATCTCCTTTTTCTATGCTTTATTTTTGGAACTTTTATTGTTTAAAAATGCTTTGTTCAATGTCTCCTATAATCTCCTTTGTTTCTTAGCTTAATTTTATTCTCTTTTAACTTCAACTTCTTTACAGAGAACTCCAATCCCCTAAGTCAGCTGTTTGCTAGTTTGCTTTTCATATTTCTTACTTAAGTCCATGTTCTCTGCTTCTTTGCCTATTGGATACACATTCCCTTTTCAAATTTTAGGGACCTTTCACAGCCATCAGGACTTTTCTTTTGCTTGTTTCACGTCTAAAAGGTCACTTTAACCACCTTAGCATTAGGTCTTCTAACAATATCCTTATTTTTAGTTAGCTCATGGCCTAGTAAAGAAAGGAGGACACACTCAGATTTAAATCAAACTACAAACCCCATCAGTTTGTCATCCAAGAATTGTCTTTCCTGCAAGCCAGAATCTCTCACTTCCACAGCCATAATTATTCTTTGTCCTAAAACCCACTTCTGCTTTATTCAAGCATATGTAGCAGTAGGATATAGCACTGCCACACCGCTGGCCAAACAAAATCTCAGGGGCACCTCTTGTCCACGTATGAGACTGCAGCATTTAGTGACCAAAGCTTCCACTGAAATGTAAAACAGTCAATAAACACATTTACACACATTTAACAGTCCCTACCAGATTAGCCCACTTTAAGTATCACCTCCTGGTTTTCCTCAGCAAACCAACTGCAGCATTACCCAGCAGCCTGCAGCACTACCCTGGCCATGTAAAAGCAGCTGGGAAGAGCAGCTCCCTGGGAACACAGCTGCCTGGAGAGTGCTGCCACATCACACCACTTTCCCAGCATGGCATCAAATCCATCTCCATCCACTTCATGCTCTCCTTCCTGCCTCTCTATAGCAATTCTTTCAAGGGAATATGGAGAAGGTAAGAGATGCTTTGAAGTCCATTGGTAAAGTTTTTATGCAGCTAGAGAGGAGTTAACACAGAACTGCCCTTCTTTCCTATTCTAAGGTTGAACACCCTGCCATAGCAGGATCCCTAGACCATGGATCTCTGAGTCCAACCAAACCTACCACCTCTGTAGAGACTTTTTCCATTAATTTTAATGTATGTAAGAATGAAGGTACCAAGGAGAAAAAAAAGTGAGGATTAGGTGTCTGGCAAGATCTTTTGCATGCCAGAGGAGCACTGCTATAGACTGCTCTGCTCTTTGCTGTTGTACAGTGACTAATCACTGTGAAAGCTAACAAAAATGCAGACTTGAGGCCACAGTTCGTAACAAGTACAGTGGGATTTTTTCAAGATGTCTCACTTCAAACTGTTCATCCTATTACTACTAACAAAGGAATCATGAATTGGAGCAAAACTGAAGTTGACAGTGTCTCGTGTAGCTCTACAGTGACCATATACCAATGCTGTAAAGCAGCAGATTAGTAGCACAGGCTGCTGTTTGCTCTGTGGCTCCCAAAGGGCTTAGACACAAACAGGGAAAAACTAGGAGCAGCACCTAAACGGGATTAGATTTTTTTTCCTGTTAAAAAAATCCTGCTAGCTAGATACTTGCTCTGTTTTTCTCCCGCACCTTATTTGTTCAAGCTCCAGTGCTGCAGAGTGGTGTTTTGTGTGTGGATGGCAGAAGAGGAGACAAGGTCTGGTTCTGCGAGGTGCCAAATTCCCTCAGCTCCCAGCAGCCTCTGGAAAGCTCTAAGCATCTTGAAGGCTCACAGACGAATTATTTTAGCATTAATTACAACATCAATGAGAAAATAATACCCAAATGGGAATTTAGGATGATGTCTGTGTGGAATGTTTCTCATTATTTTGGTATGGATTCTGTATGACAGCAGAACACTTTAAAACCCATCTTGCTTTCAAGCTCGTGCTGGATCTATTGCCTTCGTGCTGAAGCAGCGGGCACAGTCTGTCATCCAATTTGTGAATTCTTATAGCTGCTTGACAAGGATGTCTTTCTGTATGAAGGAATGTGAACCCAATACTTGTTTTCCTTTTTAAAGTGAAAACTCATTAAAAGCAAATTTTTCAAGATTGGATTCTGAATGGTTTTTTTCTTGCTTTCTCTTTCAATTCCCTAGCTTGTATTTAATAATCTTTTTAAGCTATCCCATTATATATTGCCATCTCATCATTTGCAATTCTTGAATGATGAGAGAATGAATGGAGATTTGAGCATTACCAAAAGATATGAGCTTGGTTAGAGGGAAATTATTTGTTTTTCAGAGTGGATAAAAATCAAATTAGCTTTTAAAATCCCCCCAAAAAGGGGAAAGGAGTAGGGGAAGAAAAGGGAAACACTGGAAGAACTATTTTCAGGATAGAAAAATAATCCAATTATCATCTTGCAAATGTGGGCCCGGTTTCAAATATGTCCTCACTTTCCATGGTGATTTGCTTAGTCAGTGCTAATATTCTTTGGGGAGTCTCTATGTATAGCTTCACTAGAGACACTGCAATCGTGCAATGCAGCCTTATTCCCATATGTTTGAGAAGAGTAATCAGTAACTGAGTTGTGAAAAACTTGTTTCATCAAAGCTGAGAAACCTTTTCTCACAAATGTCAGGACGGAGCTCAGGCCATGTGCAGAATCCGTGTGTATGTCAGTTACAGACGTAACTCTGGCGCTCCCAGAGCCACAGTGCTTTTCAACAAAGTTTCAGAAAACACTGTCTTTTCAGATTCCCTGCCTGTTACACCATGTTGAAACAACAGCAGTTGATGGATCAATCCCTGTGGCATTTTGTCATATCATATAAAGCATCTAGTGATAGATGCACTTCAGGATAACATGTCCTAGAGATGAATTTCTGGAAGCATAAAACAGCTCTCCTCTTACCCTTTCCAGTACACCCTTCAAAATATTGTCCCACCCCAATTCTTTCACCAAAGGCAAAGGTTGCTCTCAGATCCACAGATGTTAAGTTCTAACGAGATGGATCAAGATAGAAAGGCTACAAGCATATACATACTTGTAGTCTAAACTAACCTACCAATTCAGCTGGTCCTGGATTTGCTGCCTTCTTGGGCTCCAGCCCTGCCTTCTCCTGCAGCCGTGGTGAGGCCCAGGAGTGAAGCTTTGGTATGTCTGCTCAGCTCCTGTCAGATTCAGACACTTTGAACTTCCACAAGCACTTTCCACAGCTCTTCAAAGAGCTGTAATTTTTCCTTGTGAGGCTCCTGCTCATATCACAGAATATCCTGAGCTGGAAGGGACCCACAAGGATCACTGAGTCCAACTCTGAAGTGAATGGCACATATGAGGATCAACCCCACAACCCTGGCATTATCAGCACCCTGCTCTGACCAACCAAGATAATGTATTGGCTCAGAAAAACCTTGTCTACCTTTAATTTCCACTTTAGGAAGCTTAAACATGTCCAAACTAATCTCAGAACTCCTGTTTATTTCAAGTAACTTCTCTGGTGCAGTACAACCAGTGACAGTAGTAGGATTGCAGGATACTTGTTGCCCACTGGTCATGAAAGGCTGGTCTTGATACTTACACAGGAGCCCACAATGCCCAGGAAAGCAACACCAGGCCAACACAAAGCAGTGGAGGAGAGCCCTGAAGGGCTGCAGCCAATGTCACAGTCCTGCACAGCTGGAAAATGATAAATCCTATGGCCAGATCAGATTAAGGAAACTAGTTTTAGAGGGCTGGGACTCAAATCATGGG
Source organism: Horornis vulcanius (assembly GCA_013401035.1). Lineage (NCBI taxonomy): Eukaryota > Metazoa > Chordata > Aves > Passeriformes > Scotocercidae > Horornis > Horornis vulcanius. The sequence continues at coordinate 35,334 of VZUA01030157.1, forward strand.
CACACTCATCTGCTAAGGGCACAGGCCTCAAGGATTAACAGGGGCTCCCAAACACCACAAAAAAAGTTTGTGTAGTTCACCTGAAACTTGATATGGGAAGTGGATGATTTCTCTTACCAGCACAAAGGAAGCACTGGAGAAATTCAGATATTCCCACCCAAATGTTTGGGTTCTGTTGTGATTTAATACTAACCAACCATGTGGGCCCCAAAAACGTGGCATAGTGTTTTATATCTCATAATTCAGTGTAGAGTAACACCTGCTTTCCATCCAAAAGTGAAACTTCAATCCAGAAAATTACCCAGCCACCACAAAGGCACAGAGGGAAGTAAAGACCACCACCCTTTGTACAGGTTCACAATCTTATCTTTGCCTTGCCAAAACAAAATCAATAGAACAAAACACCAAGGTTTGGGCCTTTTGTTAATCATTTAACACCCAAACTCTATAAATTCATTTCCCCATTTCATCCATTTATTTATCCTGCTGCTCTGAAAGTCTTGAAAGGACAATGAAAACTGGCCTGACTCCGGCTCTCCCAGTCAAATAAGGCTGGCATGGACATGGACTTAAACTTAGCCACCCACCCACACAATTTTAGCTGCCCAGCCATCAAAGCACAATCAAAACTGCATTTTCCTGACTGTCAGTTTCTCTATGCATTTTTTAGAGCACAGATGTAATAGGTTTTACAGGGAGTCCCTTTGATTCATGCCAGCCTTGCACATTCTCATTCTGCCCCTAATCTCTCCTTTGTGGCACGCGGGCTTGGAGCGGTGGGCATGGATCCCAGCGGACACTGATTACCATCCAAATTCCCTTTTGGAAATGATCCCATCTGGCAACTGCAGAACCCAAGGCTTCGACCCTCAGCCATTGTTCTTCTGCAGAATGAGCAGATTCAACTTTATTGCAGATTAAACATTTGCTGTATTTTATGTTTAAAGCTAATTCCAAGTTCTATGTCAAAACACAGGAGCTTTCTCTGCTGACCCTCCTGTAGGGTTTTTTATTTTAGGGATGAATAAAAATTAAGCAGCCCAAGTAATTATTTTTTTTTTCAGAATACGTACAAAGAATTGTTCCCCAAGCTTAAATTTTGCGTGTCAAGTTTCATCTGGGAGCAGATTCGTTTTTACAGCTCAGTTATCAGCTGTGCAAACAGGCTATTATTCATGTTCATCTAGGGTCTGACAGCATTATTGGCCTCTCAAAAATTTGCCAGGCCAGGAAAATTTATGCAGGAGAGAGGGAAGAAAAATGAGGCAAGGCTGAACAGTTCCATGAGAGACAATCAACAACCTTGTAGCTCTTACCCACAAGCTGAGGGCAGTGCAGGAATCTTCTGTTGCACACTCCCCATAGCGAGGTGTGTGTGGGATCCTCTGGGAGCCCTGCCCTGTGAGCTCTCTGTGCCACACGTGCAGGATGCAGATGGTTGGGTGGCTCCATGATCCACTGCAGAGGGGACAGAGTTGGCTCATGGGCCATGGCACTGCTTTGCAATGAGGGAGTGGGCAACTCACAGGCACAAAACCCTCTGAGAAGCCCTATTCCCCATCAATTGAACTGATCTTCTTCCCATTCAGCCCATTCAGCAGATCTGATGCATGGATGGTGATAGATCACAATTCAACTCCCACCAAAATAGCCAAAGTGCACAAACCCAGCCTGGAAAGTAAGTGCCCATCGTGTTTCTTACACCATATGTTTTATGGATAAACATAGCTCTTCTTAAAGAGGATAAGCTGTAAAACTAGATAGTCCAAATTTAAAAAAAATCCAATATTACTGTTCCTTATATGCCTGTGTTATGATCTACCGGTCCTAACACATATCCTAGACTTGCAAATGAAATTTGAACCAATGGCATCAATTTTCTTTTGTACATATTCTTAAGAGTTTAGTAATCTAAGGTTACTTATCTTTCTGAAACACATTAAAATGTCTGGTAGTATAAATTTAAAGACTAATTCCCTAAACAAACAGAAATTCAGTAAAGTTCTTTCTGGTTTTACCTTTAGTAAGGAGTGGTATTTTCCTGGATTTTATTACATCATCATTTCAAAATACGAAAACTATTTCCAAATCAATCTTAAGAACCTGAAAGCATTGTATAATGAGTCTGAAAATCAAAAGTAATCTTTTGACTTTTATGCAGCAACACTAGTGAGTATTTAATGATGTTTTTTTAAGACAGACTCTCTTGGTATCTTTACCATTAACACTGGAATTATTTACAGTCCTGCTGTAGAAGTTTTTCTTTCTAGGTATCAAGTGAGTCTTTTGTCAGTCTTCTTATTAAAAATGCAGAAATGTAGTATCATCCCTTATCAAAAATTAAACCAGCATGGTTGGCACCCTTATAAAATTTTTAAATTGCCATTGTTTCATGTTAAGTTAAAGCCCCGTAATTTGCTTTCGACATCTCTGGGAATTCATCCATCTCCAAAGGAAGCTGAAAGGGCAGGACAGTGTTCCTGTGATTAAATGGGGGAGTAAACAATTGACATAGTACTACATGGTGGTTTGGGCTGTTTTTTTAAACCAAGTGCACAAGGATTCAGATGTAAAAGATGCCAATACTTAAGAATTTATCATGAAATAAGCCAGTGTCTGATCCCTGCACAGTAGAATGGGAACTTGTCAGCAGATAAAAAGTAATGATTACCCCTAAAAAAGATGAAAAGCAAAATTTAAGTGGAATGGTAACCTTTCTTTAGGTATTGCTGAGGGCAATAAGAGCTTATTGCTTAATGACCCTGAGGCTGTTCATGCTTTTGTCAAATCCCAAATTCTCTGTCTCCTACCAAGTGGGAAATTAGACTGGCCATCATCCTCTGGTACATTTATGTGTCCTCAGCACTAATATTTATCTAGGCAGCCGCAAACTTGATATAAATCCATCCTCACAATGACTGTGAGCAACATGAGCACCTGTCACGATTGACTCCCATCCCACCCAGATCTTGATACACAACATTGCTGTCTCACATGTAGAGACACCTTCAAATCCTATTGGTATTGTCCAGTATTTCTTTACCAAATCCACTTATGAAACCAGGGAATTCCTCCTCAGTGCCTGGAGGCCAACCAGACTCCTCCTCTAGCCTTGAATGGGAATAATGACAAATTTTTCCTTCTGTGAGTAACAGCAGCATAGGACACACATATAAACAAGCCTGGTGGCCCTGACCAGCCTGGCATCTCCAGTTGCTGCTGTTGTGAGGGGCATGAAACACCCTCATGTTCCTAAATAACAGTGGTACAACAGGAAACACTAAAGTTACCAACCCTGCCCACCAGTTTCCATGATGGAATTCTGTTCTCATAAAATAAATAAAATTCATCATGTGAAATACCTGCACCAGGCTCACTCTTTATTTTCTTTCTGAGTTTCAGACGAAATAGTTTGCATAATTCAGAGAACTGAAGCAGGGAGAATGAATTGTTCCCCCACATAAAAGAACAGAATAACCCTAGAACCATTTAACTGAAAAAGCTTCAGAGTCTTCAGATCTTGAAATAGGGACTTCAAATGAGTTAAAAACCATGTAACTTATTTACTGCATACAAAAACTATGCTATGCTTGCATTATAAAGGCTGCTAATCAAGCACACAAAATGGTGTGGTTGCCTGTGAAACAGTAATTCATGTGCTCGGTGCACAGGCACCACGATAGCACTGTAAATGACACTGTCACATATGCTGGTTTCCATAAGGCCTTTGCCTCATTCAGTGTGCAGAATGAACAATGTTCAACTAATGTGTAGCTTTCAATAGTTTATTTTCCCTTCATTATTCACTCTCACCAGGCATTATTTATTGCACACTATTCAGATTCTGCTTTGAAAACAGAATTATTCATTTCTTCATGGGTTTTTCTGTGGTGCTTATCAGAACAGTGTGACTGCTTCAGACATCAATGCATTCATTTTTATAAACTTTCTGGGGTGTTAAGGTTACAGTTTTTGCCATTTTTACAGCACATGAACTGAGTAAGAAGTATCAGCTAAACTTGGGTACCCAACACAAGCTGTTTAAAACCAAAGTTTTCAGACTATTATACAGTACTTCATATATTCAAGATTAAGATCACAGTGGCCTCGGCTGGAACTACGGTTGCTCAGCAATTACACAGTTTACAACCCTGGGATCTTAGCTGTGTAGCACAAAACCAGAAAAACCCACAAGTAGAAAACAGCCTTGAAAAGTTTCATTTGATGAGAGTAGGATGCTGAGAATCAAGAGCTCTCTGGTGCATTTAGGGATAAAATCATTTCTCTGCTATTCACTTGCCACAAGAAAAAGCCACCACAAACCCATCATTTTGCATTCTGCAGATCCGTGCATCACTGGTTGTTTGCCTTTTGCTTTCTCAACAGGAAAGGCTTTGGTGCTCATTCCCTACTTGATTTCTTGATTTCTCTGATTTCTTTCTGGAGCGCATTTCATTATGCCAGCTCTTAAATGATGCAAAGGTCCCAAGCAAAAAAAAAAAAGTGTGGAAACCCGTAATTTCAGATTAACAATATTCAAGTGCATAAAAAAGCTGAATTAATGCTGTACAGGAAACATAGGAAAGCTCAACTTTTGTGACCTTAACTTTGTCATTTTAACACTTCTTTGACGTAGGTTTTCTAAATGGATGTATGCACAGTCTGTATTCTTTATTAGCAGAAGCCATAGCCCAGCTGTTACTCCGCAGACTCTCATTCAGGCAGCTGCTTTTGCCATTGTTGGGCTGTAAGAAGAGGAGGATGAGTGCCCAGCCTGACTTAAAGTATGCCATGATTACAATGAAACCCTGCTCAGCTAGAGCAGACCACGCTCTCTGCGTGCAGAGTCAGGAGTTTCAGCAGTGATGCTCTGGAATCTTTCTGGACCAAATCCACGTGTCCATGTTGGACAGTCAGCCTGCAGATGGCTTTCCATGGGAAAAGTCAAACACACAGAAGCAACACTCCAGCCAGGGCTGAGAGCAGAAACACAGTAGTTGAGTTAAAGAGGGTTTGAATGACATAAGGGGTTTCTTATGATGAGTTCTAAGATTGATTTTTTACATGTTGGTAAATCAAATTGTTCTGCAGCATAAGTGACTTTTTTCTCTTAATACCCAGCCACAGGGAAGTCTGGACTACATAAATGGCAGATGTGTCTTGGTTATGGTGGCTGAGAGCTCATTTTAGTGAGGGGGAGATGAGACTGACGTGACAAACACCGAGACAAATCCTTATTGTGGGAGATTATCTGAGAAGCTGAATAACTGTTGCAGAAAAGGTCCAGCTGGGTGCACAGAGAACTCAGATCTGCTCTTATCAAACTCTGTGAGTCAGAAACAAGTATTTTGAGAAGTGCCCTATGCTTCTGGAGAGCTTGTATTACACACCCACCACCATCTTCTCAAACACTTTCATCGCAAAGTAGCACAGGGGCAACTAAAAGAACAGTTCAGAAATACCAGATTATTTCCTCTTTGCACATATATTGGAGGGCTCTTGTTGGGAAACACAACAGCAGCTTTGAGCTTACTCCAAATAGCCCTTGTTGGGTGATATCAAATTTCTAAACAGAAGTAGGGGGGGTGAAGAAACCCAAACCCATCAATACCACTTCCTTAAATGGCAAATGAGCCATTTAAAGTAATCACACCAGCAAAGCTTAGACTTCAAAGCCCGGAGGATTCTCATCACTTCACTAGTTACTCTTTCAGAAATACCTTTCATGTTATGTGAGAAAGAAAATGAATTCTGGATGCATCCTTCTGCAGTGCACAGATACAGGCAGTTGTGTATATAAGCACCAGATAAAGGGATCTGGAGCACCAGGAAATCACACTTACATTAATGGAAACGTTCCTGTGCAGTGATGCGATATTCCTGGCTGGGAGCTGGCATGAAGCACAAAAAGGGAGCACACAGCAGGGTGTGATTATACAGGTTGGTGTTGTTTCTCAAGGGAGAGCAGAGGAGTGGGTGTTCAGAAAACAACACTGAGCCAAAAGCCTGCTCAGCCTGCTCTGCTTGGACAGAGAAGGCAAACAGGACCCGGGAGCGGGCACAGAGCCCGTCATGGCCATGAGGAACTTTGTCACATCTGCAGACAAGGGCAGTCAGAGAAAAGGACCTTGAAGAACTGCAACACAAAGAGCAACATCCAGGTCTGGGCATCCCTACCTGCTGCTCATGCTCCTCCCAGGATGTGTGGTTCTGTCCTGAGTTGACTACAACACTGCAGTAATTCCAGGGCAGGCAGCGCACAGTCAGACCTGTACTCAAAACTTGGTGCACACCAACACATCTGTACCCATATTACTGCATAGGCTTCCCTGGGACAGTATTCAGTGACCTATTTGTCCAAATAAGAACTGGTTTAGATCAAATGATCTTTTTTTTGCACAAGGATTAGTTTCTCTGCATATACAATTAGTTAAAAATCAATTACATAGTGTGAAAGACAGAGGCACTCAGTGGTGCTTACTCATTCTCCTAATCGTATGGATTCAGTCATCTCTATACTTCCTCATTTTTCACATATTGTATTTCTTGCTAGCAGGTCTGAAAAATCACCTTTTCCCCAATAATACTGGTGCTTTCTTGCTGTAAAATATTGATTTTTTTTTTTTCCCACACGTCCTCCACTCTCCATGGGTATTCCTTTTGCTACCGTTTTTACTGTTTTGACCTGACTGAATATAGTCATCATTAACACAACCAGAGAACTGTCTGTTACAGTCATGGAACACAGAGCATTTAAAAATTAAATTGCTAGCTCAAATTAATTTAGATCACTTGAAACTGCCAGTTACTGTCGCCCTGCTTTTCAGCCTTCAAGACTGGAGTCAGAACTTTCTCACATACTTTCGTGTAAACAAAGCGATGTTTTTCAGAATTCTTTATCTTGTTTACATTCCTTTCTTTCCTTGTAGGAAGGACAATTGATGGGCGCTTTCTAAGACCAGTGGAATTGAAGAGGTTGAACCTCAATCTTCCTCTTTTCTAGAAATCTATATAAGCTGAAAGAAAAATTAAGCTTCCTCTTTTCTGCTCTGACCCCTTGGTGGTCACTGCGTCTCCCTTGTGACTATTGCGCCCATAAGTTAACCTGAGTAGGCAGCTGATTTAAGGACATGGCTCCTGCACTGGGCCAAGCAAGAATCCACAATCCTCCTTCCATCGGTGGTCAGCATTTCCCCATCAGGCATTTGAGGGAAGAGTAGAACCCGTGCAATCCACAGACTTCAGAGAAACATTACTTCTGGGAATTCCTGCCTCATCCATTTTTCCTAGACCATTATCATTACTACCACCAGTGTAGTGGTAGTGTTTTAAGTAGAACTGTTAATTTTCATAGTGTTAGGTAATAACAAGGCCTTGTATGGCAGGATTGGATGTTCCCACTGATACAAGAAAAGCACCCAAACTATAGAAACTGTTTGGTCTCCACCTGGCATTAACATTATTTTTGGAAGACTGGACCACTATGAATGAGGTTGTGCAGAATATCCATCTCCATGCCCACACTATCTTTGGTTTATAAGGAAAGGGTGTACAGTTTCCAGAGCTATCCAGCAGCATTCATGAACAGTACACATGCTTACAGAGAGATTTATCAAATCTAAGAAGATTTACTATTTTGTTGTCAAAAAAGTCCCCAGAAGTCACAGTGAAGGATGAAGTTGGGTGAATAAGGAGGCTTAGATCAAGAACTGAAACAGATGCTGCTGCTATGGACTACACAGCCCATTTGATATGCTGTGCAGAAAGCGTTGTGGCTGCTATGCAAAGCTTTGAGCTCAAGAGCAGGAAAATAAGGACACAACTAAAGCAGGATGGATTACTTAGACAGCAATAGAGAAGGGAAACAACATTGTGGGTATTACTTTAGAGCCATTTTCTTTCAGATTGCAGTGTTGACATCTCAGAAATTCAGTGTAAATCCGTGCCACTGAAGCATATCTGACCTCCAAATATGGGCCTGTTACAGAAAGAGCAGTGCCCAATTTAGTGGAGTTATTTCAATCCAAGATCACAGGGCTCTCATTGCACACAGCAAGATTTAGCTGGGTTTGAATGATTCAACAGGGGGCAGGTTCTCTTACCAGTGGCCACATCAGCTCTCTACCACACAGCATTTCCCAATATCAGAGCAGAGCAAACACCTTTCCTTACTTGCAGGTATATCACTTCCAGATGTTCACTTCCAGATGTCCATCACCAGATCCATGTGCCAGCACCACTGTCAGGAATGGAGGGCACAGGATCTGCAGTGAAAAGGAGAGGAGTTGTTTTGTTTTGGACACTGCAGCCCCAGGTGAGGTGTGGGCACCCTCCCTCGCTGGGTGTGGCAGGCCAGCCTTGCTGCAGCTCTGAGAGATGCTGCTCCTCTGCAAGATACCTTGTATCACCAATCCAATGGTTTCAGGTTAGAAACAATGGTACATTTATGGATTTCTTTAAACCAAAGTGGAACACTGACTTATAAACAGAAGTCTGACAAATAAACTCATTAAAAACAATATTTATGAAACTGAAAGTACAGTTGTTCAGAAACACAGATGATCCCTATCAGTACATCTCTGATAATACTGCAGCAAGCTGTTCCAGATTAGATTTTCTTTTCCTACTTTATCACCCTTTCTATTTAATATTGGCCTAGATCTCATTTATATGGAGTGGGCATGCCTAGAGACTTTACTGCATTAAATTAGAAACTGTATTTCCATATTATCTGTGACATTCACATGCACCTCTATTGATATTTTTCCTTGGTTAATTAAGAACTGACTTGAGTATTAGCTCACATCCTGGCCTTCCTCTCAGAGGTGATTGAAGCTCTACATTCTCTCAAGGAGCAAATACACACCAGCTGTGATAATAAGTGTAGAAATTTTCTTTGTTATACCTTTTGCAGAGTCTATCTTCTGTCCTGTATTCCCACACCTATATTTAATATTTCCTCACCATTACATAATCTGCATCAAATATTTGGTCTCTGAGGAATCATAGAACAGTTGAGGTGAAAAGGAACCTCTGGAGATATCTACTCCTAGCCCTTGTTCAGGGCAGAGTCAGCTAGGACAGGTTGCCCTGGGCTATGTCTTGGCAGGTTCTGAGAATCTCAAAGGATGGAGACACCACAGCCTCCCCAGGTAACCTGTTCCAGTGTTAAACCAACTCATAGTGTAAAAGGAATTTCCAGCATTTCAATTTGTGCTCATCATCTCTTTTCTTGTGACTGAGTACCAGTGAGAAAAGTCTGCTCCTGTCCTCCTTACACACCAAGTCACATTTGCATTCTGTCATAGGAAGCATCTTTGATGATGTGCCTCGCTCCTGGGTATCTGGGCACCTAACTTCACACCTCTGAACATCACATGCAGATGTGTGCCTTGAGACATAAAGCCTGGTTGGGTATCAGGAAGCCAGGTAATGTTTAGTATGTCAGTAGCCAGGGTTCTGAGATTTCCTAGTGTACAGAGAGGAGCTGGAAATGCTTTAGTAAAATGACATGACAGTGTTAATCTCCAGAAAGTATCTTCCACAGAAGCAGCAACATATTCTCGTGCCTTTTAAGAGGGAAGCAACCCAGAAACATTGAGGGAAGAGCCACTGTTCATAAAATAATATGATGTTTTCCTGAAGAGCTGCAGAAACTGATCCTGATCACCATTTCCATGGTGCCAGCTGGCATCAGATGTTAACTACAGCCACAGGCAGCAATACCAGCTCTAACATGTCCTGAGGGGATGCAACTACACAGCTGCCCCTCACACTTGCAGCTAAGATCCCTGGCATTAGACTCATCTCACCTGTCACAGTGCTTTAAAAGATGTTAAAACAATTATAGAACTGGAGGAGAACTTCACCTACAAAAACTTGGATGAGTCACCTTTCTGTCAGCAGTGTTGAGCTGTGCATGGATACAAGACAAAACTGTTCAGCTGTGGATGTCTTTACCTGTTCTCTGAAATGATGTAAGGCTGAAGTGTAAGCAGTGACTTGGGCAAACAGGAATGCTCCAGTCCTTCTCCTTCTCCTTCTCCTTCTCCTTCTCCTTCTAGCTGTGTATGAACAGGCCTTTGAGGGGAAGCTGTGTGGCCTGCCTCAATGGTCCTATGTGCACAGGAAAGTACAATTTGGGAGTCCCTGTCTTTTCATCCAAACAGACAAAAAGAGCATGGCTGATCCACCCACCATTTAGTCTCTCAGGTTACTCTTAAGAATTCCTGTAAACAGGCATAAAGTGTTATTAATAATGTTTTTCTGGCATAATAATGTGCAAAATCTGATGCTTTATAGCATTAATGCTTTATGATTTCCCTGGCACTAAATGAAGTTCAGTGCTGCTGAACCGATCTCTGTTAGACCCCGAAGGGGTTCGTGTTGAGATGTCAGCAGTGAAATGACCATGCAAGTGGCCTGGCTGTACAACTTTTATTTTTTTCACACAACTCAGTGAAGCATAGAGTGACTGTCACTGCCCTTTGTTTGAAAACAGCAGCAAGAGAGCAGACTATAAGTGCAGCTTCACAAGGCATTAATCAGTTTCTTGCACCATTTAATTACTATATTTTATTTTATGGTTTTGATAAAGTATTCAATGGAATTAAAGCCTCATCACTTTCAGCTATTGTTATCCAATTTGGCTTTAGTGAAATTGCATAAACAAGTACACAATCTCAGCATATTTCAGCACAATATATGGCTCCAGGGATGTAAGTTCCAGGAACGACTTGATAGAAAATAAGCATGATTATTAATACAAGTGATAAAGGAGTAGGATGGTAAAGCAATGTGACTATCGCACAAATATCTAAAATAGAAAAGTGTCCATTCTTTTCACCCAGCTACATAGATTTAACAGAGATTTCAAATCCGTTTTTGTCTTCTGTATGAATAATGAATTTACATGCATGTCTTCCCGAAGAGAACAGAATGGGGCTTCAAAAATATTGTTCATGTTTTTCCCAAGCTTGTACAAAAAGTAATAGAGGTTATACAGGAGGCTGTAGAACATAAATTTCCAGTGATGCTATAAGCAAAGGAAAGGTGATAGAAAGATGGAACTACCATATAACATATTAAGGAGTAATAATGTAAAGGCAAACAGTTCAGAATAGAACACCCACTGCTTCTGCCGTCACAGCTACTGATAAACTGAAAAATTAAGTTGTTCTGAAGGAGGAAAAGCATGAGACTGTATGACTGGCAAGCTTTTAACAGGGATCATAAATATATACCTCTCCCCAATGAGATATTCAGCAGCGAATGTGCTTGAAGATACCATTTTAATGGGACTGAACTGGACACAAAACATATTAATAATGCCAGTAAAACACACAAAGTAGACTTCAAGATAATGTTTATCTGTCCTACGAAAAGTGATATGGAAAAACTGCTCAGCACATGAGGTTGTAGGGTTTAAAACTGGATGAAGTATGCACCATCATCAATCACGCACAAAATTGCTGCAGTCTATTTTTTATGAATTTGTAGAAAGACATCTCAGAAAAGCTGACATATTACAAATGACTACATCTGTCAATTCAGTAAACTGGAAATTTACGCCTCCTCCTCCCTCTTTTCCCCATCACTTCCCAAGCAAGGGCAGAGCTCACTTGTCCATTGAGAACCACCTCCCTTGTGCTGGTCATCTGTCGGTGAAGCTACAGGGGCCATGAGCAGCCTGAAGCTTGCAAGTGGCACATAGAGGAATGTAGCCAGAGAATTGTTCTCTGCCATGGTCTGATCAGTAAAACCTGAGGGAGTCATCAGTGTGCAATAAGGGCTGGCTTCAGCATGGGAGGCACAGAAGGCTGCATAAGTAGTACCACAGAAAGATTGCCCTTGATAATTTAAAGAAGTCAAAAATTCTTGGAAGAAAGGTCCTTTGAACATGAAAAGGCAGTGTCATTAGAACTGAGCATTACTAGGAGTTCAATTTAGCCACCTATAGTTTGAACAAAAGGCTGTCTTCACCTCTCAGTGCCCTTCTGTATAAACCATGTGTATAAACCATGGTCCAAGCATGGGAATCCCTGCCAGGGGCCAGGAACCCAGCACAGCAAAGCAATTTATCAACATTTCCACAGCCTGTTCCTCACACAGCCAAAACATGCAACCTCACAATGGGATGTCACTCCCCTCTCTGCTGTCTCACTTTAGAAAACACAAATGCTGAGGTTGCCTGGGATTTCTTGGGGGTTTAGCTGTTTATTCCACATTATGACTGGTCAGTGCCTGCCATCATCTGCCACAGCTGCAATTGCTCATCTCCAGCACAGGTTGGATGAGGGCTGCTTGTGTCCTGCAGGTCACACAATTTCCTTCACATTTGTCTTCAGAACCCTGACAAAACTTCTCTTTCTTCTCCTTCTCCTTCTCCTTCTCCTTCTCCTTCTCCTTCTCCTTCTCCTTCTCCTTCTCCTTCTCCTTCTCCTTCTCCTTCTTTTCTTCTTCCTTTTCCTTTTCTCCTATTTTCTCTTCTTAGCGTTGCACGTACATTCTCTAGTTTTATTCAAATGTCCTTAAAAAAACCCATTCTTTTAAATATAATAATTTTAATTACAACTTTGTGCTTCTGTTTTAAAGTTGTCAAGATGTACAATAGTTACAGAGGTAATTTTTAAAAAAATTTCATCAGAAATGAATTGTTTATACTTTTCTGTCTTTAGATATTCACTGAGAAGTGGCACACTCCCTCCTCAGTCTTTTGCTGTCATTAACCACAACTGAGTGCACTACATGAATTCTGTCTCAGTGCTGTATCTTTGCACAGCTCTCTGTTGATCTCCTCATACCTACAGGTGGAGCAGGTGGGATTTTCAGTTGGTCCAGCTCTTGGGATGGACACTGGCTGTGGGTTTCAACAGATAGCTCCTGTTTGCCAGGCAGCCGTGCTTGGATATCCTTGGAAGCTTTTCAGGATTCCAACAGAAGCGCTTGTTAGCCAGGCCCACTCTGAAATGGCATATGAATTGATGCTTCAATAGGGCATCAGGCCAAGGAATTCAAGATGCTTTTCCTTTTACACCAGTCTAGAAAGTTTAGATTTCCTCGGTTCAAGCCATAAGACAGCCCTAACAGAAGGTAGGAGACAATACCAGCATCCTCTGTGTCAATCTCCCATTTGGAATCTGTTCAAAGGCAGAATTTTTCATTTTCTTTTTCCTTTTCTCTTTTTTCCTTTAAAGGACTTTATTTGCCATCTTTTCATCTGCCTCTTTTCTCCTTGGTTCCTAGTACTTTGGGCTAATACAGCAGGATATTAGTCTCCCACAGAAAATGCTGCTAATTAGTGTATTTATGTATTCATCACCAGCTTAATCTTGTAGGGTACAACCCAGCTATCAGGCTATTTGGAAGCAATTCTGCTCACCTCCATCTCTGCAACATGTTTGTACCAATCTGTCATGTGTTTTCTTAAGGATTTATAAAAATAAAGTATGAAGACAGACTTTTCTTCTCCTGTGGTTTATCTACAGACTAGATTTTGTCACCCTTCCTTAAACTGAATGGTCACTTATGACATATATTCTTTAATTGATTTCAGTGGGATTTCTCATGTAGTGTGCATGGTAAAATCTGGCTTCATAAGCATAAATAAATGCCCTTCTCGCCTAAGCAAGGAAGGGCTTCAAAAGAAAGACTCTCTACGCTCAGAAAAAGACCCTTATTAATTCCAGAAAATTAATACAGCAGCACTAGCAGGACCCCAGCTTCTGACATACAGAACCAAGAGGTCAGTTCTATTTTTAGTATAAGAACTAGAAGGATTTAATGCCACTATTTCATCTCCTTCAGTGGCCTGACATCCTCACTTGGCTCAATTCCCCTTTATGTTATGATCCATTTTACTTAAATGGTTCTGCCACTCCCTTCTGTTTTCATTAAAGGTTTAAATCCCTCTTCAATCCTATGGACATCCAAGCCTTTTAAAAGCAAAAGATTACTTTAAAGTGTCATTCATTGATGCTTATCCTACCCTCAAACTATCAGGAAATATGGTAGGACTCACATTATAGTCCCACTGTCAGTAGATAGCTTTTGTGATTCCATAATAATATAGGTCACTGTTTGCTACACAGATTCCTAAAAAATACACATCTTCAAATAGAATCCAGCCCAAAGAACCACAGGAAACCTCAACAAACAAACACAACAAATTCCTGATGTTTTTTGGCTTCTGTTCCTCTACTAAAAGCAGCCTGGGGTGATGAGAGCAGCTGGCCCCGTGGTTACCTTTCATCAGAGATTTGGCATTTCGGCCCCCTTTAGACCAAAGCTCAGACTGGAATTTATTTCCAGTGGCTTTGCCCAAACAAAGTTCCT
>VZUA01030173.1:12778-32172 GCA_013401035.1 Horornis vulcanius
AAAAAAAATCTGTGTTGGGCTTAGAAGCAAACACACAGCACCACCACTTCCATCACCATTCATCTGTTGCACTACATATTTGTTACTCATCTTGAGCCCTTATTTTTGTCATTTCACTTAAGTCTGGAACACATGGACTTCAGAAAAACTGTTTCTTACCAGAAATTGCTATCACAGGGTTTGTATTAAGAGAAGGAGAACAACGAACAGCAAGGAACTCAGAGTTTTTCCTCAAACTTTCTTACCTCAGTCTTGCCAGAATGCTGTTAATGCATGATCTTGGGAAGAAAGATTAACAGAATTTCCGCTGCGTCCCATTTTCAGGGATGCAGGACTCCATTTCTGAAAGCCGAGAGATTAGGTTGACTGAAATCTGAAGTATTGATACTGTGCTGGGAGAATGGGTGCTGACAGCAAGCTCTTAACTCATCAGCAGATGCAGGTCTTGTCAACTGTATTTAAACTCGGTCACAGAAGCAAAAACCCCACGAAAGCAGCAAGAAACAAGGAGCAGCCAGACTGGCCTCTTTCATGATTACCACTAGATAACCATCTCTATCCATCTTCAGACTGCATCACCTTGACTAGAGAAAACACAGCTGCAGGGGACTATTGGACCCAGATACATCACATTTTAATAGTGGTGTACTTGCACCAAATTAAAGCAAAGATGTGTCTAAGCAGGTGCAGCTGACACAGAAATAAAACTCCTCTCAGAACTCTGAGCTTTTCAGCAACTTAAATACCAGTACCCCCAAATGTGAAAGACCACAGCTCCTCCACTTTCTTCACAGGTCTCAGGCCCAGGACAAATAATGCAGATGATAAAAAGTAGAATAGTTAAGTATGTTGGACCCACCATATTTGCAGCATCCTCAGGCAAACAGATTCCTATTCCATCCTGACCGCATCACAGAAGATGTTTGAGACCACTTCCACTAAGCCTCTCCACCAAACTTCAAATCAGCAAGGTGATACAGCCACCTTTTACGTGCCAAAAAATAAAACAGACTAATACACTTTGGGCTATTCCAGAAAAAAACCCCTGCTGTTTCCAACTCTATTCTTACAGAACACCATCAGTATAAGCTCCCAACATTAAGCAGAGATAAATTAGCAAACCTTGTGCCAATAATTTAATCAAATTTGAACCTGTGGTCAGCTATTCCTCCTCTGGGAAAACTGAGGACCCCTCATCTTCCTTAATTTTTTAAATGGAGATTCCCCAGCTGCCAGGCAGAGACAGACTGTAAACTGTATCCAAACTGCACTAACAACATCCAATAGCAGGTGCTTGGCACAAGGCAACTCCCTGCTCCTGGTTTGGATAAAGAGCTTTTCCAACCAGGAAGGCGGTCTAAGAGCAATGTCCTTCCCTCTAGGTTGCTCAGTACAGAAGGGGCTCAACAGTGCTTCCCTTACTGCTCAGTCAATGATTTGGGGTCTCTATGTACTAAAACCTCATTGCTTGCATAGCTGTTGCAGCTGAGGGTCCAATCAGGAGCAGATCCAGCAAAGGCTAACATTATTCCAGGGCACTCAAATTGGTGTACTAAGAACTTTTGTGACAGAACACCCAGCCAAGCCTTTTTTTCCTTTTTAATCTCAGTCATATCAACACTGGGGGCATACAATATACTACAACAGCCTTCCAGAAAAAAAAATATCTTTGGGGTTTATATATCTTACTTATGCACTTACAAATCACCTGTGCCTGTCCACAAAGACTCCAATCTGGCAATAACACTTGTCTGTGTTATTGCACAGTCTCCAGCAACTTCTTGCTTCTCATTCTCTTTCAAATGTTTTTGTCTCCCTGGAGCACCACCCCCTTCCCCAGCCAGTTCCACTTTGCTCCTAATGGAGATAGGGTTAAATTTACAAAGTGTTTTTATCCTAATTACAAGCCATTCAGCTAGTACCTTGGTCACAGCCTCAGCAGGAAATGATATGCAAAATATACTTCCATGCATCTGACAGTCCCCAAAACTACCGGTCATATAAATTCTGCCAATTTACTCTAATTAAAGCTAAGCAGTGTCGTGTGTGCTTAAACGGTCAATCTGTCTTGAAGTAATTACACCTGAAAGCAGGAATACATCAGTTTCCTTCTCCTGGAATTAAACTCAGATGGCGCAGCTGAGAAAGAGTCAAGGGACATTTGCTAATGATTAAATCCAAATCACATCTCCTTGCAGTGCTCTTACCAAGTTCAAGCTGCTGCATGGATGCTGATGAATTTGTGGAGGAAGGAAGCAGATGGTATAAGGCACTTATCAACACAGCGCTGCCTACACAAGACTCTCTCTCACACCCAGTGCTGTAGAGGCTCATGCTCTAAAGCAGTGCAGCAGGGAGGCAAAATGAGACTCTGGGAGAGTGTAAAAGATATACTATGCTTGCCATCAGAAGAGCCAGCAGGCAGAGCTCCTGATGTGCTGGAGAACTCCCACCTTCCACACTGCCATGTCAAAGATGTCTCTCGTCTCCTAATGGTCCTTTAGAGAAGACCAAACATTGCTTTCTAGAAATAGCAACAACATTGACTCAGTTAGGTAAAGATGAAGAGGCTGCATTGCTCCATCCAAATCCTCCTTCCTGCCCTCGTGTACAGAGCAAGGAGCACAGAAGGCAGAGAAGAAAAGACAAAAAACCAAAACATTAACCACTAACCACACTTATACAACCATATTTTGCCATGCCACTCAACAGCAGCATGTAACTCTAAATTCCCATAACTCCTGACACAGTGCTTAAAGACTGTTAGTCAGAAGGATGCTTACTTTGGCCCCCTAGGAGCTTTATCTCCTTGGGATCTGCCGAGCCCATCCTGTCACATGGGAAGATGATTATGAATGACAATGCAATGAGTAACTTCTTAAACAGACAAAAAAAATCTGACTTGAATATTCTGCTTGGATTGTCATCCTTTTCTGGTTCACTGATATGTGCTACATTTCCCAGAAGGAGAAGGATGCTCCATTAGAAGACAGGCAGGAACCGAGTTTACTACCATTCAGGAGCTAATGAGATCAATGTATAAAAGCTTATATAGATGCATCACTAAAAGATTAACCTAAATCCATGTTCAGCCTCCAAAACCATAGTTTGAAAGATGTAATAAACTATGAAAGGACAAGCCAAGGACCTGAGCAGCTCTTTAAGCTATCTGTGATTTGTCCATCCTCAAAACAAACTAAAAAAGCAGTTTTTCATCAATTTTATACTTGCACTCCTTTTACAGGAAGTGAAACTATGTTCCCTCCCATTATCCCATTAAGCATCTTCCTTATTTAAACACAAATATGGTTTTACTTGGGTTAGATTAAAATATTTTGAAGGATACCTGTCTAGGAGTCAGAATTCTTTATTCCTTAATTACAATACAATCCAGCCATACTCATCAGAAGAGGCCAGTTCTTTCTATCGCTCTGCACTGGTACCTTTACAACATGCCAGAAACAAATCTCTTCTGGTGTGCCTAAAATAATCCACTAGTATTTATCTAGAAATATTCTGGATTTTCAAAATGCAAGCATAAACATGGCAGAAAACACTCTTTGACTGAATGCCATAGCTTGTGTTTTGTTAAAATATTCCAGAAGACTAACCTGCAAAAACACTTCAGGGTGGAGGGGGTGCCTTTAAAAGCTGCTTTGGCATTAAAAAGCGTGCCGTATCGGGCACAGAAGAGAAAAGACAAAAACAAAGAACACAGTTTTCCATTATGAGAACAAGGCAAAGCAGGATCAGCTGCTTTTTGAAGATAATTTGTTGTTGTGAGAGACCTCACATAGTCCCCAAGGCTGCATTTTCCATTCCAGTCTCGCCATGGAGTATTGGTTAGAGCAGGACTGTTAATCACTGCTAATTTTGAGGACAGCACTGGGGCAGGAACAACTGTCCCCAGTGAAGCCAGCTGAACCAGCAACTTGATTTTAGCTTCCTTAGGGGCTTTGGATGTTAGTGATTTCAGGTCACTAACAGGAGTGGGTAGTTAAGTGCCTGCCCTAGCAGCGAGGGACATTAGGACAGTAAACCTATTTTCTTATTTTAGCCCAGCTAACAACAGAATAAACTAACTTTTACCATTAAACCTGAACGAAATAGCCTCATCCAAGTGTAAGGCTTCTCAGCCACAGCTGTCTTGCCCTTTTAAAAAAGGAAAGGAAGAAAAGCCAAGTAAATACTCTCTATGGAAACATTTAAGATTCCCTTCCTTCCCCCCAGCAGCAGTAATGTATGTATCTTCATCTTTTGGACTTTTTCCAAAGCGCCTAACTTTGGAATTTACATATTATGCTTGCCACAGCAAGTGTCTCTTTAGACTAACGCTCCTCTCCCATACAGGTCTAAATTCTGTCACTTCTTTTCCCCAGAGCTTGCAGTAATGAGCGGACAGCTTCTCCGCAGCATTTGTGGTCTGTCAGGAAAAACAAAGCAGAGGAAGTATGTATCATTTGGCTGTCTCCTTAATTTTAGTGTAACAATTCCATTTTTAGGTACAGAGAGTCCATAATAGAATGGGCATATCCGAGTTAGCACACAAAGCTCTAAATAAGACTGCCGCTTTACAAAACCACAGCACAGAATGGCAATTGTTTCTAGAATGGTAACCGCAGTGATTGAGAGATGCCCAAAGTAACTTGTTTTTTAAAGGGGAAACTTCAGTGTGTGGTGGCAAGCTCTGAAACCACTGATATAAATGGATTAGGCCGTGAGCACAGCAAACAATAGTCCCATTACTTTGGCTTAGGTCTGTTTTCACAGAGCTAGAGAGTACTTTAAAAAAATCTCCTTGGTCTTTCCAATATTACTGGAGGGCTGGGCCAGGACAGAGATGCTTTCTGCAGGCGCACACCAGGATGTGCTAATATTATCAAGCGTTTTGCTTTGTTGTCATGCTATTCTTACTTAGCTCCTAATGCTCCATAAATGCATGACTGCTCTTTCCAGTCCACATAACAGCTATATTACTGGAGGTTCCAGCCTGTTGTTTTTCTTCGAAGCTGGGCTTCAGCCTTGGTTAATGTTTGTCCAGAAATATGTAATTGCGGACTTCCTCCTCATAAACCGTTCCAGAGCACAGGCTGCCATCCTTCCATGTTATTATTATCTGTGTGCCTGCAGGCTAGAGCAGGGTGTGCTCTCACATATGAGAGGAGAGATAACCCTTTCCTTGCAGGAGAGGCACTCAGTGCCTTGGATTGAGGCTGCTGCTACTAAAAAGAGGCAACATGAAAGCTTTACTGGCGTTATTTTCTGCCCTCAGATCACAGAATAAAAATACTTTTAGCACAGGCCTACTAGGTCACAAATAAGTGTAAGGGAAGCTGAGTATAAAATCATAGAATAATTTGGGTTGGAAGTGGCCTTAAACTAGTCCAAACCCCTCTGCCAGGGGCAGGGACACCTTCACTATTCCAGGTTTTTCCAAACTCCATCCAGCCTGGCCTTGGACACCACCAAGGATGGAGCTGCCACAGCTTCTCTGGGAAATCTGTGCCAGTGCCTCACCACCCTCTCAGTAAATGGACCTTTCAAGCCACTTAATTCATAGCACTGCATATACGTATTTGTGCTTCTTAATTTTTTTATTTCTGATTATCTGCGTATTTTTTAAAAATCCAAGTTAAAAAAAAAAAGCTTGTTTTCTGTATTTTCCCCATATCATTAAATGCTGTCACCTACAGAAAGAAATAAGAAACCTGGAGTAATTTTTGTATAAAACTCAGTTTTTCAAACAGACAGTGGGATATTAATTCAGCATAAGCAATTTCTGGAGAAACAATCAACAAACTGAACACACTTATCTTAATTTTGGGTATAGGTCTTCAGTGCCAGAAATGCAGTATCAGCAATGACAGCAAATCCCCAGGCACTAGCAGAAGGTAGGTAATGTTCAGGATTTACAGTGGTAAACATGCCTCTGTAAAGAAAGCTGCCTGATTTTGAGCTACTGAAATAGATTTAAGAATCCCTCCTCTCTGAATTCCCCATATCTTCCATGGATTCCATGAAGAATCCAGGTCACAATCTTTGCAAAATTATTTTGAATGACCAGAATGTTTGAAATGGAACAAACTCAAGAAACATGAGAAATTAAACAGATTAAATATCTTCAGATACTTTGTAGGCAGCAGGTCTTCTAAGGTCTTGCCCAGATCCCTGCTGGAGATAGCCTGGCATGTTTTCCATTCTTGACATTGCCTCTTTGCCCTCAAACCATCCAGATCTGGGACCTGTCAGTGTGTTAAAGCTCACATCCAGTCTATTCACCTGGATTGCCTCTGAGGAGAAACAAGGGTAAAGTGGAAGCAAATTTGAGCACAGAATCTCACTCTGATACAGATTCAGGGTATACCTGGCACATGCACCTAGTCCAGGAATTGGGAAGACCTCCTGGGTCAAGTAATCAGGCACAGTCTAAAGGCTTCACTGTCCTTGAATACACAGATCACAGGAAACAGGGTGGATCAGGCAGAACCTGCACTCTAAACTAAACAAACCCATGTCCAGCTCCTCTGCTCAGAAAGATTAGTGAATATCTGGAGTGCAGTGAACTAAAGCAGTACCTCAGGTGGAGGAGTAGTACAGTGAAAAGCCTTCACTTCCTCCCAGATTTAAATTCTTTGACAAGAGCAACAGCTGGAAAAAGTTTAGCCATCACTTAAACCAAAAGGTATCTTTACTTCTGACAACTGCTGGGTTTGAAACATGATGTTTTTAGTACCTTTCAGGTGCCTCTTCTTCCTGAGCTCACTACAAACTGCATTTCGGTTTAGAGAAGGGCCGTGTTCCACATAAAAATGAGATACAACAGAAAGATATTTTAAAACAGAACAGAAAAGTAGTGACAGCATAGAGAACAGACTACTAGGTTATTTTTGGAAGGAAGGGGTTAAGCAAGTCTCAGGATAACAAGACAGAGCTCCAAAGACATGGAGGACAGACTCTCACAGAGAAATTACTGAAGGGCCAAGAGTTTACTCTCAAGCCAATTGCAACTTGCCATGCAAAGGCAACCTAGTCAGGCTGAAAAAACACAGAAAAATCGAAATTATCTTCTGAATCAGCAATAGTTTTCCATGACTGACAAACCCATTATCAGCTCAGACTGACCCATATGACAGTCATCCACACATTGTTACAGCCTGCCCTAAGATATCCCCCTATAAACAGGAATACTTGGTTTAGCAAAATATTCAAAAAAGGTCAATGGGAGTTTGCTTCAGTAGGAAGCCATTCAAAACTGGAGGATGAGCTACAGGACTGGGCCCTGGCAATCACAACATTAAAAAAGCAACTAGAGTGGGATAATTTTTGAGCATGAATTCCAACAGAGCCAACATGTTGCTAGAAGGTTGTTCAGCTACTGAAGATTTGTCCTTGGATTCCTGTTGAAATCTATCCATTAAAATCATATTAAAGGATTAGGCATCAAGTATTTGTGTGTTGATGTGCATAAGAAATTCTTCACTCACAGACTGCTGACCTTACATTCTTAAGAGGATCTTTTGCCCCATAATAAAGTGTTCACTGTCAACAGTAATTCTCGCGCTTCATGCATCTGTTGACAAAGCCTGAACAGGAAGCTTTTCTGCAGGTAAAAAATTTAAATGCTGTGCTTCCACAAGGCCTTTGTCCAAAGCATGATGTAGGATTTGGACATTTTGTCCGGTTATGATATTTATGCCACAAGTGAACAGTGAAACAAAGAGATGCCACACATTTACTTCAGAGTTTGATAGTTCAGAAATTAAACAGCTCTCCTTGCCAAGCTATCCTATCCATATATATTCTGTTATCACCTGTATTTTTTAGGCACAGACACACTTCTAACACAGTGATGCAGAATAACTCATGAGCACACAAGAGTGCTTACATTATGTCAACAATGATTGCTTGTTGAATTAATAAATTTAGCCTGCACACATTTTTATAAAAATGCACCATTTCAGCTGTCTGCAACACTGATTTCACAAAGCACTGAAATCATCCCTGTGCATAATCCATGCACAACACTGAAGGACCAAAATGACACACTCAATATTAAGCCACCTGTGTTAGTAGGGAGCTCCAAGCAAAGAGATTTAATAGAGGCCCAGAGAAAACACATCCTACAATTGGCTGACCAATTCCCAACTATGTAAATCCTGGGAAGAACAGGGCACAAAACTGACCCACAACTGCCTTGTAGGCTGCAGCTGCTTGGCCAGAGGAGGAACAAATCAAATTCTCTCACTGCAGACAGGACTGCACTCTCTGCCTTCTCTCTCTCCAATCATGCAGAAGTACTGGTGGCCTGGCAGGATCGAAATCCCTGCAGAAACACGTGGGGCAGGCAAGGTCTGCTGTGGTCCCTCACTCTCCCACTATCTTCCATGGCGACAAGGTACCTGATGTATTTAATATTCCCTGCCATTTCTGTCTGCTTAAAAAGTAAATCTCTACTTTGATTTCTTATTGCTGGCATCTCCAGATGTTTCTCTGCCGAGGAAAGTTGCATCAGTTCATACTAAAGCTCTCTGCAGATGTGCATCATTTTGCATGCCAAAGATTTGCTTTCTGCCTGCACTTAAACTAAATGCACTCAGCTACAGAAGTTACATCCATTGAATTGGAACTGGTGTAAGGAAAGGCCAACTTAACACAACTTGCCAGCTAGAAATTCTATCTCCAGCCCTCTGCAGATAATTTCCTAGCCAGGCCCTTGTGAAAAAGTCCTGGTTGATGGTAATCGAATTTACTGCAAGAAAATGAAAACAACAAATACAGGAAAATAACAGTGCTTCATATCTTTGGGTAAAATGGAGTGCTTGTGGCTTCCCCAGCTCCACAGTTTGCCCTGTTATACCTCATCTATCAGTCCCAAAAGCATCTTTTACTTTTCACAGAATAATTTACATTGGAAAGGACTCCTGGGAGGTCATCTAATCCAACTCCCAGCTCTGAGCAGGTCCAGTTAGATCAGGTTGCTCAGGGACTTGTCCAGGAAATAAGAGATTCAGTATTAAAGCACTGGGAAAACCATGAAATATTTCAAGGAAATCATATAGAAAAGTAATTAAAGTTAATATATGGAGCCTAAAGAGAGAGGCCCCAAGTTTGACTCCAGTTCCTAGATCCTACTCCTACCTTAGACCATAGGTGCTGAAACCAAGAGCTTTCTGTTCTACACACAGAGTTACGAGATTGAGGAAAGACAATGTCTTAGTTTGAAAGACAGGTGTCTGCTAAGGAGGGGTTAGGTCCTCCTTAGGAAATACAGAATTCAAATCCCCTCCCTCCAAATTATTATAATTTAGGAAAATTAATAGAGCTTTCAGGCAGAGTTATGGGGATAGGGATAACAGTTCTTTACTAGTATTTATAACAGTGCAAACAAACAACAACAATTACAGTAATAATACTAAACAGAACCAGGCAAGACCTCGAGGGGCTTTGTTCTCACAAAGCTCGGGGCAGTCTGATCTCGCTCGGGAGCAGCAGCTGGAACGGTGGAACAATCCCGGGCCGGTGGATGGGAGCAGCTCTGCGGTGGTGGCTGGAGCGGCCGGGATGTCCCAGCAGGGGAGGAGACACAGCGCCGCAAAACAGCGCCGAGGGAACGGCGGCGGCAGGACAGGGTCGGCCCAACAGGGCAGGAGAAGATGGACTCAACTGCTCTGGAGCTCAGGAGCCGATGATGGTAGCCTTTCTCAGGAGCGGAGCCCGTGGAGATAACGAGAATCCTTCCTCAGCAGCAGCAGCAACCGGAGCAGCAGCAACAACAGCAGCAGCAGCAGCAGCAACCAGACTTGCCCTCTCCGAAGCCAGGAGCAAGAGAGAACAACTGCCCCCCACCCCGTCCTTTCCAGCCTTGGTCCAAGCACCCATAAGCACCCAGCAATTAGTTCCCTAGCAACTCAATGGGAAAAAATTCCACCAGGTAAAAGGATGCAAATCCAACCCCCAACAGACAACAATCACAGCCACCCCTGCATAGCACAGCATGGTTTCACCAACAACTGTTTTTGCATTTTGGGAAATGCATTTTTAAGACATCTGTCCTTTAAGTAGAGGGATCAGGTCCTAGCCTGATGCAAACCAGTGCTTACCAGCTGACACCAACTGGGAAACTGCCTCACAGCTTGATTCTGTCAAGAAAATTCTCCTTAAGAAAATCTTGCCTCTTCTGCTGAAACGCAAGAGACAAGCAGATTCTACCAGACACCCCCTGGTTCATACTGAATCACTGCTAGCACATACATTGGAGTCTTACTGAAAAACAAAGGACAGAATACAGGGTAACAAGCAATCAGTCACGTCTGACACGTGCACAGTTTCCACAGAATTACTCATCTCTGTGAGGTCTGATACATGTTAAAGGATTTTTCCTAATTCACACACAGATGCCTTGTAAATAAATGGCAACTTTTCCTATGACTAAATAGTTACTTTGTAGGTATTTTGACAGAAGTGGTCATGGAGTTTCCAATAATGCCATCCTCAAAACATAAACTGTGCACTTCCCCTCCTTTCACTTGTTTTTCAGGAAATCAAATTTTCAGACTTCCTGTGGCTGACACAGCCTGGGTAGGTCAGGCTGTGCTATATCACATCCCACAGCATGTGGCAGAGTGTGAGCTTCCCACAGTGATGCTCCACAATGCAGCAGGTGAGAGAGTCAGACTGGGAAATGCAGAGCAGCTTTGATTTGTTTCAGTTTTTTCATTCCTGGCATGACCTACAGTTAAACAAACTGGCTGCCAAGGGAAATAGGAAAGGGATGCTCTGAGCTTAACTGTGTGGTTAGCACATTACATCTTTCTAGGAGTTAACCTACAAAGTTAAATCCAAATGATGGATTTGGGCATCTCTCTCTGGTAGCGTCATCTGTTTTCACACCCTTACCTAGCTAATCCTAATCCTGCAGGGCTCTAGATTTTCATCAGCAGATAAATTCAGAATTTGATTCCTAGGACACTGCTTTCCTCAGCTGCTTTTTTTTTTTTTTTTTTTNNNNTTTTTTTTAATGGGATTTTCAGGCTAACTTTTCTGCCTACTGCACTTGCAAGCCTTGCTCCAAGAAAACACCAGCTGTGATCACAAGATAAGATCCAGCCCAAGAAATCTTTCAAAAAGGTTTCTTGGCAGCAGGTAGGGAAAGCAGGCATCCTCAGCATAGTCAACAGCTGTTTTCCTACAGTTTCCATATCCCCAAAGACTGGCGATAGGGGAAGAAAAGTGCATATAGCATGACAAGAGACGAAAAATGAGGTGAGAAATTAATATTCCAAATGTTCACTGGAGCAAGGAGATAGTGTCCCCCTCCAGACAGCTCAGTGTCCTAGACACCAGATCACTATATTATTTCTTTAGCTTCCCTAATGCTTCACTATGAACAGTACAACAATCTCCAAAAGAACTATAAGCCAACGCCACCCCATGTTTCTGACTCTGTAGGCAACCCTGCAATCCGATCTGTTCATCCCCCCTTAATAGCCAAAGCCTGTCCATTACCACGCAAATGCAACTCTAAACAATCCTTTTATTGCAAATAATTTTAGCAGAACCATACAGCTAATAAATTCATTCCATTATTAGCGACAGCTTGGGATTGTGAACTAATCAATATCCCAGGGCACTGAGAGGGGAGACAGCAAACCTAATCAAGACCCTACAGAACTTACACCTAGAATCCTGATTTACAATTAAAAGCTTTGAGAATAGTAATTTACAATTGAAAGCTTGGATTCCTGACAGCCATTTTTCTACCTTTCAAACAACAACAATATATCACATTATACACATAATCAAATTATGGTTTTCCTGCTCTGTCGCCCTGGTTTTCAGCCTTCTAGTTTAGAGTCAAAACTTTCTCACATACTTTAATGTAAACAAAGCAATGTTTTCCTGTAGTTATCTATATAGTTTACATTCCTTTCTGTAGGAAAGACAATTGATGGACACTTTCTAAGACCAGTGGAATTGAAGAGGTTGAACCTCAGTCCTCCAATGTGGTCTCTTCTCTAGAAATCTATATAAGCTGAAAGAAAAATTAAACTTCCTCTTTTCCCGCTCTGACTCCATGGTGGTCATTGCATCCCCCTTGTGACTGTATTGTGCCCATACTGCGCTAGAGATATCTACATGTATCAGCACCATTTTCTCCCTAGAAGGGTGAACAAATGAGAGAGGCAATTCAGAATTCTTTGCACTTATACTTTGATGTCCACACCTTTGTGTGTTAGACAATAAAGGGGGTTGTGACAAAGAGATTACAGCCAGATATCACTAAGTTAGCTTCCATTTATCTGCATATCCTGTTTCTATTAATTGCTCTACTGTAAAAGTCAGCGTGCCCAAGGTCAGTGTTGTTCCAATACCCAGATCCGGCACCTGGAATGGATGCTCTCCACCTGATTATTAATTGCCCTCCCAACTGGCTACTAACACTACTTATCTGGACCTGGTTCTTCTAACACACTAGGAGAGTGTTCCATTTCTTTCTGTAGGCCTGTATTTGCCAAAAAGGCACCCAGGCAAATGGAAGCTGTTGCTACACCCATGAACTGTACTGCTCTGAATCGGGCTACACCCAGCGCTCTGCATTTTTCACCCACATGCACGCTGCAGAACAAATAATCTACTCCTTGACTTAGGAATTCTTCAGCTCAACACAAAAAAAAAAACGGCACTCCTTGTGAAATCTAGAGCATAAAGGGCAAAAGCAATGCCAGGAAAACTGAGCTTTCCATCAGTTTATGTAGCTATCTGCTGCATAAAGCCAGAATGGCTGGCTGGAGCTGGAGAGACACACGACTGTGGCACACAAAGCAATCCACCTTCCGGACTGGTTCAGTCCTGCTTGCTTCCAGCCAGTTGTGCTCGTGGATTCCTGCAAAGGGAAAAATTCAAAGCTCCTCTGTGCAGACACTCAGGCTGGACTTGCACAGCAAGAGAAGAGAGGTAAGTGATCTCCCTTTTCTCTTTCTCACCTTGCTCCCCCCTTTTCCACATATTTCTCCCAAGTAACTGCTGGGATATAATACAGCAGAGTTTTGTTTAAACCTTCCTAACACCATGACTGCGATTTAGGCAGCAAAAGGATTAAGCCTACATGCCTTAGAAGGAGGCAGGACAAATTCTTGCTTGGCCATATGATTTATTTGGATCGTAGCAGACCTGGAAAAAAACTTTAAAAGGTAACATGGGCAGACATTATACACAAAGGCACTTCAAAAAACTAATAGTGCCATATTAAACAAATATGGCAAAGGGCACGTTTGCCTTCTTATAAGGATTCTGTCCTGTATCTCTCTGCACCCACATCTCCTGGCCTCAAACTGATCACCACTGGCACATAACCATGGGCATTACAGTTTGCCATGCAGGATGTTCTTCAAAATCCCAGAATTAGCTGGAAACGCTGCAGCTCCATTTCTTCCAGCACATGAAATATTAGCAGTCAAGCTGCTCTTAGCACTGAATAAAATGCATAAGGCACTTGGCTTTTGTTAACAATGCTTATTTTGGATGTGCAACTCAAGCAATGGTTTAGATCTAAATTCACAGTAATCCTCAGTACAAAACTAGGCTTAAAAAAAGTTACTGAAGTCCAGATGCTAAAATAAAGCCTTAAGGAACAGCCCTGATTAGCTGGTGGGGTGTAAGTGCTCTACCCTTGGAATAGCTTGGCAAGGAATTGTCGGAATTCCTCCCTCCTCTTTCCTGGGGGGAGCGGATGCAGTAACAGCTCCCAAGGGGACGACACTCCCTTTCCTTTTGCCTGGGCTCCCTGCGGGGAATGGGTCTGGATTTGTTAGGCAGGACTGCGAGGAGAAGGGGGGGGATGTAATCCTTACTCCTCACCGGATATGGACACAATCCGAGCTCAAGTTATTGACTTGTAACCTCACCACAAAAGGAACCATTTGAATTTTTGCTGTACTGCAAGGCTTGTGCAAAGGGCTGTTACTGAACTGTCAGGGCTTTCAGTGCCCCATGAGGCCAAGATCTGAGAGGAGTTTCAAACACATCCCCACTTTCCACTACAGAATCACTTTTTAAGGGCAAAAATCCATGTATGAAAATAATCCAGAGGGATCATGAAAAACCCCTAAAAAACCTACTCATTCATGGATTGCGGAGTTTGGGGGGGTGCAATAATTTTTTTGCTGAATTCAGTAGGAACTTCTCCCCTCATTCCCCAGCATGACACAAACTTTCATCACCCTACCATTGCTGGTAAAATCTTTTTCTTTTGGCACCCACTGTTTTGGATCCTGGATCCTGAAGTACAGCTCACACAAAGCTTTGGCATCACAGCTGTAACTTCAGAAGGGAGATGATGAACTTAAGGCAGGTACCAAGGAGCACTTGTACACATTTATCTTGTTCTGACACCACACAGACAAAGCCTGACAGCACCGGTATTCCCAGGCTAATCTGTGCAACCTTTGGCTCAAGTCCACAGGCATTTTGCTCATCCAAGCACCCTCACAAGGTTACTCATTAGGGCCCTTTGATTACAGTGATGCATTCACCCCCACCATCTCACAGAGCACACAGAAGAATCAGGAAAGATTAGGGGAAAAGGCATCGTGGAAAGTAACAAGTAAAGGACAAATTCTGGACAAGAAGAAACTAAATAAATTAGGACATGCCAGCTGGCTAAGAGAGGACAGAATCAACATCTGAAAAATAATGAATGGAATGATGTGGTAAAAAAAGGGAATTATTTACTGTATGTAATAAAGGAAGTCAGGAAGCCTGTTTTAAACTGGCAGCAATTTAGAAACAAAAGGAAATGCTTTTTCATAAAACAATTACAGTGTAGAACTCAGTGCCCACAGGGGCTGGTCGAGGCAAAGCAGCACACAGGTTCAAATGGGGATCAGAGGAATGAACAATGAATACATCCAGGAGAAGCTACCAAGCACATGTCAGTCTCAGAAGCTGCTACAAAACTCTTTGTTAGAAGCTGGAAAGATAGAGCAGAGAAAGATAATTCCAAATATACATCTATTTTCTGAGGCCCTTTCCCTATCCCACTCTCACCGGCCTCTGCTGGAAGCAGGATACTTGGTCACAATAATCTTTGATCTAATCTAGTGTGACAGCTGCTGTGTTCTCATAAATTTCACTGAGCTTCACAGATCATAGAATCATTTTCCATGTTTATTGTTACAGTGAACAACAGGACACGTTCCTTCCTTCACGACTTCTTGTTTTGCACAGATGATCTCAAAGGACAAACCCAATTCCCTTGGTACAATTCACATTTGAGAAAATATTATGGAAACCAAACACGGCCTCTTGAACATTATTCTGGTTTCACATATCAACAATGAAGACACAAGGGAGTACATAGAAAACTTCCTGTGGGATATAGTGAGCCCCACATCTTCCTCAAGTGAGTTAGACTGCAGTTTCAGTGTAGTAACCCTTTACAGCTATTCAGTGTAACATCCCTGGTGCTTCTCTTGGCCAAGAAACCACTGAGCAACAAAGCTCACCACAATCCTCGAGGTTTACAAGGAGTTATTTCATTTGAACACTCCATTTGTTTACCTGCTGTTTGGCCTCATGATAAAACTCAACAGTCTTCAGTCAGTTCAGAACACTTGTAACACAGCCAGAGGCTTTGTCACCCACAGGAGACTATGGACTTAACAAACTCATGCAGCCAGACATCGGTGAGTTACTCTTGTACAAAATTAATACAAAAATAATTATTAAAAAAACACCCCAACACATGAACCAGATTGCAGCCTTCTCCCCTCCACAGCTTTCTGTCTGAAAACCCACAGAGAGGGAGGCCAGGGCCCTGCAGCTGGTTATGGAGGAGGGCTGAGCATCCGGCAAGAGAGCACAGCTGCCGGCCACATGACACATGCGCTGGTACCAGCGACGCAAGGTGCTCGTGGGCAAATCAGCTCCCACCACTGAGCATCTTGTGATTATTTGCTACTCCGTGCTTTTTCCCACTGCCCTCCCTGCCCCCCTCCAGAGGATTTTGGACTAAACATGGGGAAAAAAGGCACTAATCACAAATAATGCAGTTCCAGTCCCAGTGCTTGAAACGTTCAGCTCAAAAATATGCTCTCGCTGTTACCTTCTACTTGCTGCTTAGGCAGTCCCATGGATGTCACTGCATGGACATCACTGGAGTGGATGTGATCAGCACAAGTATAAAGATCAGAATTAACTCCAAATTCCTCTGCTTTCAAGGAACTGTTTAGTTTAATGATTAAAACCTCATGAGTGCTTGGATTGTGTGAACACCTGTCAGTGCTCTCTGGAAGAAAAGGTACTTGCTTGCTTATTTATTTGAAAACTCAAGCTATATACTAGTCAAAGGAATTTTATTTGGTTTTTAAAACAGAATTGAGATGACAGTTTCAGCTGAAAAGTGAAGCTTCAGTGCAGAGCCAGCACACAGTTTCAACACCCAGCTTTTGTTCCTGTGAACACTGACTTTGCTGCAGGGGGCCACTTAGAACTGAACTCTGCACCTTTAAATTTCTTACTGCTCTGCTTTTGTGGATAGCTGTACTAGGACCCCCATGCCCTTGCAGACTTAGGAAGTCTGCATGCTTAAGTTGTAAAAAAAAAAGTGAATTAGGATTTTAAGCATTGAAGCCTGCCCTCCCAACCTCACCTCTGCCTTCACACAGCCCATTTACATTACGTTTTGTACAAATGTAGATTATTCAGTAATTAAAATAGCATTCCCCAAAAGCTTATCCACTGTCGCACCCTTTCTACCTAAAGCTCATTTGGGCTTTGGATCTAATTTTCAAAAAAAATCAAGAGCTGTTTTCAAATAGGCAAGAAAACTCCATTTCCTCAGCTCTCTCCAACATTTTCATCCCTGCTTGGAAAATAAATAATTTAGTTGTGACATGGCAAAGAACAAGCCAGGAAAACATCAGCCCAAAAGAGGCAAGTTTTGGAAAGCTGGAAACAAAGGATTACAATAGGAATGCTTATATAATCTTAATTACAGAGGATGCCTCTTCCATAACCACAATGGCATACACATGGCCTACAACTGCATATGCTGAAGAGGATAGTAGTTATTCCACTGGCTTTTCCCTGTGCTTACCTCCCTCTTACCCCAGTTAACAGGGCAAAGGAAATTCATTTCCATGCCCCTCCCCCAAAATGGAAATGTTAACCATAATTCTGAGGGGAGATGAAAGCGTTATCACTCCTCCAGAAGGATATCAATCTAAATAACCCTCACGCTCAGTAAATCAATAGGATTCTTCTGGTTGCATCAGACCAGCCACACAGTGTTTGCATAGGGAAACAATCAATATTAATGTCATCCAAATATGGAACTGACAACAGCAGGGAATGTGAGCTAAGGGAGGAGATGGGGGGAGGGAAAGGGGCTGTGCAAGAGGAGAAAAGGTAAGCATTGAAGGTGTTGGAGTCAGGAAAACCCTTCCAAGTTTTAGTGCCTCAGCAACCTCCCTTCATATCTTGAGAAATGTCAGAAATCAGGAAATATTACTTCGGGTTGCATGCTTCTGTCCTGGCCTATCAAACACGCGGAGTAGTAACAGCAAATTACTGGAAACTGCACTTTGAACTTAGCCACTGGCAAGGATCCCAGTCAAACAGAAATGTAAAAGTTCCTTTCCTCCATGGGGCCTCTTGTGTGGGGGTGTCCCCATAGACGTTCAATAGCTGGTTGCAACAGGTTGGAATGAGGCCCTGAGCCAGAAAAACAAGCCCTGACCAGTATTATTTCCTCCTGCCTGCGTTGTTTATTAAAAGATATTTTGACGCATTGCTCTCAGCTTTATTGGGCTGCATTAGAGGCTCGAGGCCCATCGAGGAAAAACTGGCACCATTTCACAAAGTGTTCACGCCTCCTTTTCTTCCAGCATTCTGCCTCATGCCTCCCTGTGTGCATGGCTATAGGTGCAGCACAAAGGTATATTTAAAGAATTGGAAACAGGCAGACTGGTTGCTAAGCAAGGCCTTGTATTTCCTGCAAATAGAGAAGTAATTAGATTCCAAACCCTATCAATATTTCTAGCAGAGACAGAAGAAACAACATTTTTCTACACACCAGACTTTTATAACACGGTTTGAAAAAACAAAAAATCCAACCACAGAGCATTCAGGAACAGTAACTTAATGTTATTAACAACCCAGGGAGTGCCCAGTGAGTGCAGAAAGGCATTGTAGCCTTCCCCCTTCCGGAGGTGAAATGATCAAAAGATTGGCCTCTTTACAGTCTGTTATATTTCTGTCTAAGAAAACCCAATTTGCACAAGCAAATAAACTAGCTCATTA
This sequence comes from Horornis vulcanius, assembly GCA_013401035.1. NCBI lineage: Eukaryota > Metazoa > Chordata > Aves > Passeriformes > Scotocercidae > Horornis > Horornis vulcanius. The sequence continues at coordinate 31,079 of VZUA01030173.1, forward strand.
TAAAACTGAGGGGTCAGCCCGAGTCAGATAAACTCTGAAGTCAGACAGCTGAAGAAACAAACTTTTATTTAAGCCACAGCACAGGTGATCCTAAGAGGAAACAGTAAATCCCCATAGAGCCACAACTTCCACATTGGGCAACAGAGAGCACGAGGAATGGAGGTGCAGGGAGTGCAATTTTCTAACGCCACGCAGCTCAGCACGCATTTAATCAGAAACAACAGATCCCAGCCTTGCATTCAAAGGGGGGGAAAGCAAACAGAAAAATCAAACACTGTCGTCACAATGCAGCGAGTCAGACATCATTGAAATCATAAGGCCTAATCAGTTTCTTCTCTTTTCTTTTTGTTTTTAAGAGACCAAAATTTCTTCTTGTTCTCTCTCCTTCAGGGAAGAAAAAACAAACAACACCCCTACCCCCCAAAAAAAATCCCAACCAAGCCTGTTCTTCTTTTGAAGATTGCCTAGTTACCAATACACCATTAAGCAGAGGTTCCATTTTTCCCTTCTGATGAAAGGAAGAAAGCCTTACCAGGCATCTTGAAACTTTTTTTTCCTCGGTAATTTTAAATATAACCTTCCTGGTGGCAAATCAATAACATTTTGTCCATTTTATAAGCTTCATAGGCATTTCATTTTCAAAAAGAAACAAACTTTTATAAGAAAATAGTACACTGAACCTCACAGGTGTTTCTAAGAGATTCCAGATCAATAAATCCTGATTCCAGTGAGATTTGCAAAGACACACATCCATACCTTAGGGAAATAGAGTGTTTATGACAGCTTCAGCCTATTATTGTGTGTCCTAAGGATAGTTCTGTTCATGCTGTACTCTAGGCCACTTTCTTGTTTCCTTGTTAGTTCCCACCCCGCCAAGTAGAGTTACAGTGCAGGCTGCTAAGAGAGATTTATCCCATTGCACTTTCCTCTATGGAAACTTAATAATCATTGTTTAACTCAAAATTTGCCACAACTTCTGTGGGAGAAAGTACTTCACTGTGTATTACCACATAGTCTAATTTTCGTCTAAAAATATATCTCTTTCTTCTGCATTTGCAAACTCAATGAGTGGAAAAAAATCACAGAATCACAGA
>VZUA01030183.1:0-12294 GCA_013401035.1 Horornis vulcanius
AACCTTTTGTTGTTTAATGAAATTACACGTCTTCGGCCTAATGTCTGAGTGAACAGGTATCTGGTTCTCTTCTTTGCCAGTAGATACAAACTGAGAATTCTCCGTGACTTTGAGCAAGTCAGAGGTCTTTGTATATTTCTCAGGAAAGGGAGTTGCTAATAAATCTGAGGGACTTTTCTCATCACTGCTTTCTATATGCAATTCATCCAAGACTTCATTGTCATCAGTGTCTGAAAGCTGAAAATTAAAGTCCTTCCAGCCCATATTAGAATGGCTTTGATTTAACTGTAACTCAGGCAGCTTTGCNGTCTTCTGACTGAAACCAGTTAACACATCTGATGTGAAGAATTTAAGAGGATGCTTATCTTGCTAAAGAAAAAACTTGTCTCAGGTCTTTCCTTTGAATTAAAAAAGGAACTTTTTTCTGGCAAATGTTTCCTGTTAGGATCCCAGTCAAAGAGACTGTCGGAAATGCTGTGAGTTAATTTGTTACAAGAGGTCCTGCAGTCTTTGCTTGGAACTTCCTGCAGCAACAGTAAGGATGAAGAGTCATCATCTGCATCATCATGTGAATCTGAATCATAAGTGAAAGTTTTGCTGTGTTCAATGCAAATACTTCCCATTTCCATTGGCTTACAATAAGCCTGTTCATTATGGCCACCACACTTAATTCCAGGGGAATATATTCCTTCATTGGAGTTCATGCAATCTTTGTAACCCCATTTTGATATTACTGAAGGTGGCTCAAGTAATATTTTTTGCTCCTGCAATTTTTTCAGCCCTTCTAAGATATGATTTTCCTTGATACGAGTTGGAGGTAGATCATCTGCAGGACTTGAGAGGTTGCTTGGGAGCGAAGAACCAATGCTTATTCTTTTATCCCATCTCACGGATGACTGTCAAAAGAAAATAAAAATCACTTGTATTACTCACAAGTGCTGTCAATAAAAGAGTTATTGACACTTTTGGTAAAGAGATAGAAGAGTTGCATAAGGGCATTCCATTCCATTCTTTGCTATTTATAGCAAAGTTCTTTTTTAATAAAGGATTTCACAGTGGTGTGAAGGCTGCAGCGCATTAAAACCTGTAGGAAGAACAATACGAATGGAAGGATTAAGATAAAGAAGAAGAGCAGTTTGGACTATGAAAGCCAGAATAAATGTCTGAACAAATGAGGAGACTGTAAGTAAGCTGGAGTGATGAAGGAATAGATAAAAAATTAAATGGGGGGCCGGTTAAAATGACCACTTTAGTGATCATTCTTTTCAATATAAAAGAGAAAGAAAAGTAAAAAAAAAACCCTTCTGAAACAGGCAGCTTTTCAATTAATCTTGTTTCAGATTAACTTAAAGTAATACTTGAAGAAAATTAATTTGATTTACCCTTTTGCTTGTCTTTCCATCATTCCAAGTGTAGGAGGAACCACTGGAATATTCACTGCAAGCACTTGAGAGGGAGAGTTCACTGCTACTGCAGCTGCTCCGAGGATACAGACGACTAGAGCCTGTCATATGTAATTGACTCTGGCATTTCAAGACAGGTATGCTGGATTTCACATTCTGCTGGCATTCCTAAAATATGAGTAGAAATTGAAATATCTTATGGGTAGAAAATGATCATTTAACTTCCCCTTGATTAACAATGGCAAAGAAAAGCAAGTAAGCCACTTCTGCCTTCCTCTCATGCAATTTAGCATCTGGTGAATTTAATACAGAGAACTAAATTTAAAATTGCTAACAATTTCATTTGTCAGGGGAAAAAATCCACAATCCTCAATGTTTTCTTCTTTATTCTTGGGCTAGTATTCTGCTGTTCTTATGGCAAAAATTATTCTGAGTCTATTTTGATTATGCTTCATACATAAGCAGTGTGTGCCAGTAAGATACAGAAAACAAAGTTATAAGAATACAAGTACATCTTGACAACTGCATTATAGCCCCACAATGTAACAGATGAGGCTGCACAGCCTGGACAAGGTAAATTAATTTAGTATCCTGAGCAGAATGTCCACTGAGAATGGAATCTCTCCATTACAGTCTAATTTTGGTTTCCTATCTAGTTCAAAGCTTTGTCTAAGAAACTCTCTGACGTAGGACAATCCATCTTCGTGTCGCTCGCAGACAGCTGAAGCCTCTTGCTTATGCAATTTATTGACACTTTATGGCTGCCTTTAGTACTTGTGTAGTTATCACCCCTTTCCAAATGCAATTTCAGCTGACTGTGACTAAGTGCCAGCTTTGAGGAAGAGAGTAATGAAGAGTAGATAGCACTTTAGGTAAAATATTAAACCTCTGTAGGAGTAGCTAGGATGCCTTTAATTTGTTTCCAAACTAATACTCTTGAGCCTAACAGCATTGGAGCTTCTTTAGTGTTAAGTGCTTGCACTATTCTCCAGTTTCCTTACAGAATCAGACATCATTTTAATTACCAGGAACACCAGACATGACTACATGGAAAGAGGTTGTAATGAGGTGGGGGTCAGTCTCTTCTCCCAATCCTTGGATCTGGCTCTGTNCTAACATCAGACATGACTACATGGAAAGAGGTTGTAATGAGGTGGGGGTCAGTCTCTTCTCCCAAGCAGAAAATGATAGGAAAAGAGGAAACAGCCTCAAGTCGTGCCAGGTGACGTTTAGATTGGCTATTAGGAAAAACTCCTTCACTAAAAGAGTTGTCAAGCAACGGAGCAGGGAAGTGGTTGAGTCACCATCCCTGGAGGGACTGAAAAGCTGTGTAGATGTGGCACCTGGGGACATGGTTTAGTGGTGGGATTGGCACTGCTGGATTAACAGTTGGACTCTGTGATCTCAAGGGACCATTCCACCCAGTGACAGGTGAAAGGGTGGATTTGATGATCTTAATCATAAAGGTCTTTTCCATCCAAAGTGAATCTATGATTCTGTGGCTCCAAAATAAAAGTTCCCTTTGGATTTCATTAAGGCAAACTGAAACAATATTTATTGATTTTTGTATGAAGATATACTTCAAATTAATTTTGCTTAAATGAAGAATTTACTTAGGAAGAAACAAGAAATCTAAAGTTATTGAATCCATAAAAATATTATCAAGGTTGTGTATGCCCTAGGCACAGCTTCTTCATGGAAATCTTTGGAACAACACTCAGTTTGTAGGCACTTCTCATGCACTGATATGTTTGTTGGCCTTCTGCTAATTTCTTCCATTTTTCCCCCATGTTCCTCCCATTTTTTATGACTGGGGTTGAACCTTTTCTCAGCTGAATGGGAGAGCAGTACTTTTACTGCTGAGGAGTTCATCAGTACAGCTGTTCATCGCTCAACTGACATCATAATGTTCTGGTTTTGACAAACATAACTACAGGGCAAATCATTATTCTTCATCACAGGCAAAACCTATGAATGGGAAAATCATTTAGAGGCACCAAGAGCACGTTTCACCTCTGGGAATTACTGGTACATGCTTTCCTAGGAAGTCAAATGGATGCAGGAGGAACAGCCTTTAAATCCAGCGGCTCTGGGAAGAATACATCTTTCAGCATCACAGGCAGGCTGATGCCTGTGGTTTTTGCTCTGAAGCTGATTTTGTTGTTTTGTTGAGACAAATGAGTATTTCTGACACTGTGGCTCCCCTGGGAGACCCCCTGCCATCAGCCTTCTCAGCTGTGGCAGTGTCACTCCTGGGGAGGGTGACTGCACAGAGGCCAACGGCAGCAGCTGCTTGTTCTGGCTGTTCCTCTGCATTTTGGCTCTGGCATTGGGAAAACATTTCATGTGGAATTCTGCCCTTTACACTGGGCTGTGTCCCAGCCATCACAGCATTCAAGGGAAGGGTGCCTATAAAACCTCTCCTTTAAGAATCTCCTGCAGGAGGGAAGAGATCACAGCACAGAGACAAGTATTGCCTTCCTGTCATCTTCAGCTAGTCTGAGAGCCTCTCCATCCTCTCACTTTGTTTCCTTTGCACCTAAGAGAGGAGAAAGGCATTTGGTACTACAGTTTCAGCAATGGGAAAAATGGAGCTATCTAAGCAAGGCAAAAGAACAGTATATTACTGTAATCATCTTTAAGAGAGGAGAAAATGTGCAAAAAATATCATGTCACTCCAGATTATGAAGTAGGGTATCTACTCAGTTTCTAGATTGCATTCAGATCACTTAAGAGAGTGGAGTTTTCCCCTTCAATTTGCCTTTATTCTCTAAATTATTCAAGAAAGTACTTTGAATAGCATGTTTATGATGCATTAATTAAATACATTTAACTTGCATATGGGTCTATTAACTGACATGGTGAAATTTTAATTTTTTGTAATCATGACTCTTTAGTCATTACCTTTAATGAAATTAGAGTAAAAAGGCCTGAACGTAGTATTACAGCTTAAAAACGTAATTTTCACTAGAAATCAGAGAAAATTGAAATAATCAGACCATTAAAGACACAAAACTCGATATTAGAGCAACTTAACCTGAAGGCTTAATTAAATATAATGCAAAAGGTTGTTAGCATTTTTTTGAACCTCTGAAACAATGCCTTTTCATTAAAGTAGGTATTACTAGGGAGATTACATTTTTGTTGACACTACTATACTTCAAGATCAAAGGCACAAGCAGGTTCAATGTTCTGTTCTTGTAGTCTTTGTTTCCCTGTGTGTGATTTTTGTTTTTTAAGCTACTTTTCTCTTTGACAATGAAACATGAAAGCCACGCTGGTGAACGTTTTGCCAAATAAGCACAAAGCTCACTCCATCTGAAAAAAAAATGCAGAGCCCATGAATTTTTAAAAGTTCATACATAATATATCATAAAAGTGGGATGAATAATACGGGGCATGGGCTTTAATAAAAAGCTCCTTGACCATTTCTCAGAGATTCTGAGATGTAATCAATACCCAAAAAGGTGTATTGGGGACATTGCTAAGATTTACACTTTTTTTGTGCACAGTGACACTATCTGCTCACTATATCAACCGAGGACACAATATTGAATTTCAGAGAACAGAAGGAAGTAAAAGCATTGTTATCTGCCTCAACAGTGTTTCAATTCAGAGATCAGCTTTATGGCTCTTCCCTGACACCAGACTTCAGAGGAGAAAAGGAGCTTCCAGATGAGGGGAACAAGGGCAGCACAAACACTCACGAGCATCTGAGCATCAGCACTTCGAACTTGCACCAGGCTTCGGTTTCGTTCTACTTCTGAAAGCAAATCCCCAGATGAGAGGTCCAAGATGCGTGAATGGAGTTTCTGGGGGGGCAGAAGGGAAGGAGCAAAGCATAAGCATTTGTCAGATTTTCAGCAGATCAGCATTTTTAAAATTCCAAACTCTGCTGTTAAATTTCAAGGGAAATGAAGAGCCTGAGGTAAAAGAGGATTTGTTCTAATTTGAAATGTTGCTCTTTGTGCTTACTTTGTCCAAGACTTCCTGTCTTGAGGACAGATCATTCTTCATCCAAAACAAACTCTACTTTTTCTTCCAGTCACTGCTTTGCAACTTATCATTACTTCACACACAACAATAACAAATGAACATGAGTCCCACCATTATCCACAGAGTTTGACAGGTTTCAAGAAAAAAGCATAAAAATGAACTACAAAATTAACATTTATAAATCAATCAACATGTTAATGTTGTTTTATTTACGAGCTGTTACACCTTGCGTGAATGATTGCAAAAGTGACCCTATTTTTAACCAGCATTGATCTGCTGAAGGCCTCCTCTGCACACATTTTACCTCAAAGTCATTAATGTCATCTGTTAGGAACAATTAATGTGAATAGAAAATAATTGCATCAGGGAACTGGGGACTCAGAGGATTTTGTGCATTAATATTCACATGCTGTTCAATTATATACACGGCTCTTTTCTCAGTTTTGCTTGGAAGGATGGCTAAGCTTGTGCCTTTCCCTCCATGTTCCCCCATACACTAATTCTAGGGCTTTCAGTCTGCATTAAGCCTGGTTTGGTTTAATTGCAGTTTCAATAAAATCCATGATTTATGTGAATGCCTCGGCCAATGACTTCAAAAGAAGAAAGTATCTGCAGTCTTGTTAGTCCTGGGCCAACACACCATGTAACAGGCTGTATGGATCTGACTCACGGCCCACTGAAATCAATGAGAATGGACTAAAAAAATAAAACCCAAGAAAAAGGACTTTGGATCAGGCTCTCTTCACTTTCCCATTAATTCTCCAAGATTGCAACCTAAGAGACCACATCTACCCTCCACACCTTGGAGGAACAAAAGGTGCAGACCCTGCCAGGTGCTTTGCAAGAGGACTCTGTGAGGGATGGAGATTTCTCAAACCATGGAGATTTCTCAAGGCTGTGTGTTCCCATCACCCTGTCCATCCAAAAAGACTGTCCAAAGAGGGGAAAAGAATCTACAGCCAGAAGAGCCTTCACACTGTGTAGCAGTAGGTCTCTGCAGGGCTCTGAAATTCAACTCACACAGTATTGTACACCCAGCTACTCCCCAGCCTGCTCTCTGGGTACCCACTGCAGAAATTAATCTGCTAGAGAACAAAGCAGGCAGCAATTCCTACAGCCTCTGTTATCTGCATGCTCTGCTTCAGGCTTCTACTCCAGACAATCTAGGAAATTTTCTAAAAAACTTCTAATTATGAATTTGGGAGTCATTTCTCAAGGGTTACTTATTCATCCAATTTTATTAAGGAGGTACTGTCTGTTGCAGAGAGATTATGGAAAATATTTTCAATGATCAATATTCTGTATAAATATGTATTATTCAATATATTGTTGAATAGATTAAAATGCTGCAAGCACTCAGTATCCAAGGCAATTTTCATTTTAAGTATTAACTACATCTAGGCTACGTGTTTTTAACATCAGTGATGCCTGGTTATTCAGTGTTCCCCTTTCAAAGTGCTAACATTACTATTACTGTCAGGTGTTTGTTAAAGATTTAAACTCCAGGTAAAATGCCTGCCTAAAGTCACAGATTTACCGACTTTGTACATTAGTTCCCCTTGACAATAATTCCAACTGCATCACTGAGCCACCAGAGAATTCCACTGTTGTCAAAACCAAAAGTCACTAGTGCCATGAAATGTGGTTTGAGGACATATTAATTACTTTCTCCAGGGAAACCAGTCACCTGAGATATTTTAGTGGAAGCTACAATAGTCAGATCTGTGCATTGGAGATGATGACTGGGGACATCTGAGATGGATGAACATTTATAGGTGAAAATGTATTTTCCCACAAAAGGATCCTAGAAATAGTGCTAAAGGAATTTTACAGTTGTAATACTGTCTTCCCATTTTTCCCCTTTCCCATTTTATTACTTAAATGGGAACACATAAACATTTCAATAAGGGAAACGAAATATTCCCCTACAATGTCATCCAATGAAATTTAGTGTTACTTACAGAATACAGAATCTGTGTCAGACACAAGAGCAGAGATCAGCCCAGTCAGAGCAGACAGAAGAAATCAGAAACCATTTCTGAGCAGTGATCAGTCACAGCCCAGCTGGGAACAGCTCAGGGCTCTGGGGGTCCCTCCCCAGTGGCTCAGTGACCAGAGGGGCTGGGCTGCACAGGGGTCACGCTGTGTCTGAGTCACCTTTGCCACTGTTAAATTCAGTGACTCTATGAAACTGCAGTACCAAAGGCAAATCAGCAGACTAAAATGATTAACGGAGAAGGAAAGCGTGTTCTCAAGATGTATAATGTGATTATATTTCTGTATCAAATGAGATCATCACATTGGGAGTATTCCTCCCCACACATATGCAAATAAACTAACAGAGGTGGTCAGCACAATGACTAGCATTAACAAACAGCATAATAAAGTTTGAGGTCATTAATTAAATATAATCACAGCTCTGAAGCAAGTCATCCAATCACAAAAGAAAAGCATAAGAAAAAATGTTTCCCTTTCACTTATTTTTCTTTTTCCTTCTCCATTGTCTACATAAAGAATGGGGAAAACTCTAGTATTTGTTCAAAAAAACTCATTAATGATGCATTCAAAATCAAGTAACAGATTGTGCTAACTATGTATCTTCATTCTGATTTCTTCTCAGATACACAAAATGTACTGTGTCCTTTATGGTTGTTTTCAGATGACAGTCACATATCTAGATCAAGGAGTTACTGCTGCCTTGAAAATTATACAGTGTTAAAATCACTGTTGATGCTATCATGACACAATGCAATGAAAGGTAAACCACTGCACAGAATGACTTCTGCAGAAGAGATCACATCAGTTTAAATGAATACTTAAATATGAAACTGAGGATTTACAACTACAAATCCAAGTTATCTGCCCCATTTGTTGGTGCCCTCTATAATGATAAGGGGAAAATGAGCAATACTTAGAGGTGCTGGGGGGGCACCTGGACCCCTCTGGAAACAGGAAAGCATCAGGATCATTGGGCTGCAGACCTGAAAATCCCTATGGAACTGAATACAGCATGGACTGGGCCAACTTCCTTGGAAACTACCCTGTACTGTGTACTACAGAGCAGGTATGGAATAAAAAGTTTGTTCCATCTTATCTTGACTGGAGCCATGTCTCTCCTGAAAGTGGGTGCTGAGAGGCCAGGGCAGAACAGAGGGGATTTCTCTGCAGATGCCTGTGACCAACAGCAGCAAAGCTCCTCCTTCACCTGTGAGATTGATGCAGAAAAGGCAGAGCCCGTTGTGGTTCAATGCCAAGATTAACACCCGTAACCCACATGAAAAATAAAAACAAAGTAATTGATAATTTAGGTGGAAACCTATTATATCAAGTGCAATAGGAAATACAATTATCTGGCAGGCAGATAACCAATCCATCACCCAGCAGGCCAGTTCCCCCTCCCCCAGCAGCATTCTTATTAAGACTTTCTAGGAAGATAAAAGAAAGCTACTACCTGCTGGCACAAGGCAATATTACAGAGACTCCCCTAGCCATTGTGCCTCTTGACTCTATCTCTGTAGAATATCTATCAGTTCCCATCTCCTTTTCAAACATCTAATGGTCTGCAGCATTGCCAGAACAATTTTCAATGAATTATGCCAAAGAGTACGCAGCTCTCCAATATTGGATGAGTTAATTGCTATTAAATCAATTGGCTTTGCTTTTCTCACATGAGCCAAAGTCTATCATTCACAGGAAGAAAATTCTCTCTCCAGATATCAAGGAGACATTTCCATCCTGCTGCTGCATGCCAGAGCTGTAAATGTTTGTTTGGTGTGTGTGGCCCTCTCCTGCCTTTGCTGTTTTTCAGGGCATCACAAACCTGAACAGGCACATTCTGGCCTGCCTCCCTCTGCAGCCCAGCCATTGAAATTGGGCTGGCAGGGAAAACCTTCTCATTTCCATTTCACCATAAAGACAGTAGGGCACAGAAGGAAAAAATATTATTAGGCAAGATATTTATATATTATCAGCTTATGTATCTTTAATCTTTCATTAAACAAAATCTTGATTTTTGTAGTCCTTAGATACATTTCAGAGGGGAGGTTCAGCTGGAGATGAGAACACCCTTCACCCGTCCCACCAAATCCCACCAAAAGTTACCTAGAGTAGAACATGCACTGTTCAAAAAAACAAAGTGTGAACTTCTCATCCACTAAATATTCTGGAATTAAGGAGAAAATTAAGTATAATTAAGGAAAAAATAATAAAACTTCTGAAAGTAGAAATCAATTTTGCCTTTAGACAAGTAAGAGTTTGGAATATACATTCTTTTGACATATGGAAATTCTGCCTTCTAAGGAGAGTAGAACAAGTGGTTGTTGACAAAAACGAGCCAAATGTGAAGCAAAAGTGAAAGCTGCAAGAAGATGCTTCCATTTCTTTAATTCTAACAATCACCAACATAGGAAATATACTTGCAACTGTACACAGTGTACATACAAAAATGCATGATGTGTTATTGTATATAATTGATAACACAAAACCAAAAGCATAAGAATTATTTCAGCTCTGGAAGTTATCAATTTAATAGAAAATTCAGAATTATTTCTTACTATTCACTTCCTATAAGCACAACTTCACAGCTAGCACTGTTTGAACTTTGTAGTAAATGAAAACCAGGTCTTGTTAGTGGTATCCTTGTCCATGACAGGGAGGCTGGAAAGAGATGAGCTTTTAGGTCATGTCCAACACAAACCAGTCCACAATTCCTGAAAATTATTCTTTCTCTTAATGTTGGGCCATTTTTAACCATTTACAGGATTGGGGCTAAAACTGGAGTGAGAAACTAACAGCCTTTGACTGTTTAAAATACTCCTCCCTAACACAAAGTAATTAAATGTTCATCACTTAGACCTCTAAAAGCTGTAAATAAAGCTCTGCACAGCCAAGAACACCCAACTTCTGATTGTAAAGCCAGTGCCCCACACTAAGCCAGTTTTTCTATTTCTCTGTTGCTACAGGTACCATTTCCAACAGACCAAGCTGTTAGTGAAGATATTTGATATTTGACAAAAAGCATGGAACACTCTACAGCTCAGTCTGGAACAGGCAGAGTAGCTCAGAAGTCTCACACCTTACAACTTTATTTAGTACGTGCATGTACCTTGTCTTTCACATTTCAGATTCTGCTCTGTCTCAAGGCCTGCCTGGCAGATTAACTCAGTTTGCTCCGTCTGTGGCTGCGAGGACTCTCAACAGCTGTTACCACAGGAGACCACCACCATAGCTGGTTGTATTTATTTTTGGTGGGAGGAAAGGGTTAACACACATTAGGTGAGCCCCAGGATAACTTTTATTGATCCTACCAACAGCTCTTTAAAAAACAGGAAACAACCACAAACATGCAGTATTGCTCAGTGGTGATAGGAGGACGTGTTATACATAAGTGAATATTAAAGAATTAACTTTTAGGAAGCTAAACTCATTCTTAGTACAAAATAATAAAAAAACAAAAGTTTTCAGCTAGTCCTTAAATTTTAAGTGAAGTGTATGGATCTAAATTTTCCATTAATCTAATAAAAATAATTAAGGAAAAAATAATAAAACTTCTGAAAGTAGAAATCTATGGATGTTCTAATTTGGTTTTTCTATCTGTTTTTGTTGTTTTTCCCTCCTACTAGGCACACTTTTGTGAAAACCTTTACAGAAGATGCCAGATTTTAAATCCAACCCTGGAATTAACAGGGGTTTGTCACTTTGCTGGCAAATCCTCTGGGTGAGTTTACTGAGACTAAGGCAACATCCAAGACTAAGTACAAGGGTATGATACTAGAAACATTTGTATGGAAGATGAGGGTGCTAAAGCAACATCAGAAAATCCTGCTAACAAGGCAATTCCAGCACAAAAAGTAAAACAAAGTTTGATTTGAGTCGGCTGCAGTTTCCAAGCTTGCAGCTCTCTATTACTATTGAGCCATCCAGAGATGGCAAAACTCACTGAATTAGACCCCAAGTAACTCCAAAGGCTGGAAACTTCTATTCTAGGGAATAAATTGGGAGGTATTAAGCAGGCATTTGATGTACAAACACAAATAGTATAATCTCTCTGTATTCTTCAGAGAGTTGACAACATTTATGTAAGGCTAAAATTACTCCTGTTCCAAATCCTTAGGTTTATTAATTTTTATAAACTGCTTTAAATAAAGGTTACATTGAAAGACACAAAGTAATCCCCTTTGATCCCAGTTTTCATTTTATATGTCTATCAGTGTTTTCAAGCTCTGAGATTCCAAAGTGTAAGTTCTCATTTTAATAGCACTATGGTAGGAGTCTGTAAATATTGCAGTAATATGAAAATGAGCTAATTTAATTTCTTAGGAAAATGCATGTATAAAGTTCCCTGTGGTTTGTAATTACCGTAAAGTCAACAGTTTACATCAATGACCCAGTAATCAGCTACTCAGAACGTGAATAATTAATGAAAAAATGTTTTCAACGAGCTTGCAAATGGAAGACTCCTTGGAGTCTGGTGAAACAGCCGTGCTGTGAGAATAGTGATGTGCAGGAACCGAGCCTTTTATTAAGTACATATTTGTATTTTGTCTCTTGTTTTTCTAAATGTCTTCCCATTGATCTAACACTACTTAGTATGTCAATTCCACTGCGCTAAATGAGGGCCAGCACACACAGGTGCTGTGAATTATGGCAACACCAAAGAGTGAAGGGCACATCCTGCACATCCGGACACCTGCTGTTGTTACACTGTCCACTAACAAAACCATTTTGTTTTTAACACTTCAGCATTGTCAGAAAGAGTCAAGGAAACCACTTCATACTGAAGTCCTGCAACAAGGAAGAATTATGCCACTAATCTTTTGTGGCATGCCCTGCACATGCTATCTATGCTTCAGCAGTAAAAAGGTGGGCTGGTTTTTATTATTTCACTGTATTTAAG